>JABWDQ010000184.1:3815046-3867546 GCA_014839995.1 Xenentodon cancila | reverse complement strand
ACTCATGCAGTATGAGGTACATCCTCAGAGATGGGTTGTTTTATGTACAGGTTAAAAAACTAAATCAGCTGCTTCCTATTTACTTCCCAGCTGAGTTTTTACATGTCAACACAAAGCTGGCAGGATATTTGGGGTCTTTAAGGCACACTGGGGACCTGCAACCAAATCAGGTTTTGTAGTGTATCTTGAATGTTTCACATATATTTGTACAGAACAAGAAGCCTATAAATCTCCCCTATCTGCCGAGATTGCCCTCTAATATTTTCAGTGGGAGTATCAAATCAAATCTGAATTCACCCTTTGAGCGTACATCAGTCCAAATGGTGTCCTCCCATTGGCAACAGAAGGGAGCCGAAGATGAATGAGGCCTTTCTCCAGGTTTTTATTACTGCAGGCTTCAGGGTGCTTTGTCATCATAATATTAAAAGTGAGTTTAACCAGAGTTTGTGCCTTTTGGTCATGAAGGTGTGGGCTTCCTTGTTTCACAACTCATTAGACTCAACATTTTGATTGACTACCTGCTATTCCAGCCCTGTAGAACTTTCACACTGAGTACGTTTATATTTTTGGTCTTATATTTTGACCTTGACAGTTAGGCAATCACATTTTAAAAAAGGTGCAGATCAACACACCTCCATTTCTGTATAACCTTCTTGATAGCTTTATTCTCCATTTGTTTTTTAGGCATAGGGGAAAATTTAACTTGCATTCTTTCCAACAGCCAGGGACTACCTACCTCTTACTTTAACACACGTGGTCACTTTGGAGGCTGTACAGCAGGATGTAAAGGGTCGTGTTCTAATTGGAGGTCAATGGTTATATATGACGAGGTGTATGTAGGGACGATGGAGGTGTGTAAGTGTTTTTAAAAAAGTACTGCATACACTACAACAACAAGATGGGATCTTGTGTAAAATGTGAATAAATCTTGCAACTTGCAATTCCCATAAACCCATAGTTGATGTGCAATCGAACACTGAAGCATAATGTAAAACTGAAGAAACACATCTTCTTCAGAAATGATTGATGTTGATGGAGTTTTTGGAAGGTGTTGTCCCATTCCTGTCTGAAATAGGACCGAACCTGCTCAAGAGTTCTGCAGAATGCGGTTCTGCAAGGCCTTCTCTGAAAAGGAGCATGTTACTCTGACCCTGGAAAATGCCTCTCAGTGTTAACGTTACCGTCACAGATGTGCCAGCTATCTGTTCCAAACACACTCACTGTGACATCATCAGAGATGTAGGATTTTGAACTGAGTGCTGATAACAAGCCAGAAGGTCCTTCTCAGCTTTAGTTCAGAGCACATAACATCCACAGTTTCCAAAAATTATTTCAAATTTTTATTTGATGGATGGACAGTTCTCTACATTCACTTAGTCTTTTTTTAATTAGATTTTTGTGCAGAAAAGACAGATGTGTTCCCAGATCATATTCACATGCGGTTTCCTTGCATGTTAGAGTTTTGACCTGTATTGGTAGATGGCCGTAAATGTACCCAAAGATTTTTCCAGATTCTCAGGATCAGTGAACCTGTCCATCCTTACTTTTGAGAGTCGCTGTCTCTCTTAGATGATCTTTTTATACCTAATCATGTCATTGACCTGCTGACAACTAACCAACTGTCTGTGTGTTTCCTGCCAATGCTGCATTTGACAATCTGCAAGGACCCCGCATACTTCTGAGAACTTCCAACCGAAAGTACATTTAAATTGACTTATTGGAATGAGCCCGGGATTTTTAACTTCCCTCTGTAGATTGATATAGTACTAGGCATTTTCAATTCAAACAAAATTACAACTGCAATTTATGTGTGTGAAGGTGCAGACCTAATGCTATTATTTGTCATTAGTTTGATGTGCTCTTCGATAGCCTGCACTACGGTGAACAGTTTATAGAGTATTATCATTACCATGTTGCAGGAGTAAGGTGTTCTTTAGTTTATGGGTCCTTTGCTAGACAAGGATTAAACTATGGCAACTTTCAAAGCTAAGCATCTATAACTTGTGTGAAATGAAAGAGACCTCTGCTTTTCACCGGCTGTTTAAAGTCCCTGGAACTTCAGGAGCTGCTTCCTTCACAAACAAAACTAAAAGAAAAACTGTGACAAGGGAACATCTGCACGATTAGCACAGTTCACATTTTTCACCAGACTTGTATTATACCATACGTATGTGTTATAATATACACATTATACACCTAGGTTACCCTTCACTACACCAGTGTATGAATCAACATTAGGCTTCACAATGAGACTTATGAAGCAAGAAGTCCAGATCAGCAGAAGGACCACAAAAAGATGATGCCATGTGTGGCTGCATCACACAGGAAGAAACACAAGCTCAACGTCTCTACAGCAAACAAAACCTGTGGTCACGGACAAAAGGTGAACATCTCCAGCATGAACGGGCCGCTGCATGAACACTGGGCTGCCTTGATTGTGCTTGGCACAAGGCACCAACGATGTAGTTGTTGTCATTGAAATGTAGCTATTAAGTAAAGTGGGTTGCTTCCGTTGGGCTCTCATAGGTCGGCCATCCTCCCTGACTCCTCTGTGCTCCTGTCTGTGCTCCTGTCTGTGTTCTTGTCTGTGGTCTTGTCTGTGGTCTTGTCTGTGGTCTTGTCTGTGGTCTTGTCTGTGGTCTTGTCTGTGGTCTTGTCTGTGTTCTTGTCTGTGGTCTTGTCTGTGTTCTTGTCTGTGGTCTTGTCTGTGGTCTTGTCTGTGTTCTTGTCTGTGTTCTTGTGTGTGGTCTTGTCTGTGGTCTTGTCTGTGGTCTTGTCTGTGTTCTTGTCTGTGGTCTTGTCTGTGTTCTTGTCTGTGGTCTTGTCTGTGTTACCGTCTGTGTTCCCGTCTGTGTTCCCGTCTGCCCTCTGTCTGAGCCTTGTCTGTGTTCTTGTCTGTGTTCTTGTCTGTGTTCTTGTGTGTGGTCTTGTCTGTGGTCTTGTCTGTGTTCCCGTCTGCCCTCTGTCTGAGCCTTGTCTGTGTTCTTGTCTGTGTTCTTGTGTGTGGTCTTGTCTGTGTTCTTGTCTGTGTTCTTGTCTGTGTTCTTGTCTGTGTTCTTGTCTGTGTTCTTGTGTGTGATCTTGTCTGTGTTCTTGTCTGTGTTCTTGTCTGTGGTCTTGTCTGTGTTCTTGTCTGTGTTCTTGTCTGTGTTCTTGTCTGTGTTCTTGTGTGTGGTCTTGTCTGTGTTCTTGTCTGTGTTCCCGTCTGTGATCCCGTCCGCCCTCTGTCTGAGCCTTGTCTGTGTTCTTGTCTGTGTTCTTCTGTGTGTTCTTGTCTGTGGTCTTGTCTGTGTTCCCGTCTGTGTTCCCGTCTGCCCTCTGTCTGAGCCTTGTCTGTGTTCTTGTCTGTGTTCTTGTGTGTGGTCTTGTCTGTGGTCTTGTCTGTGTTCCCGTCTGTGTTCCCGTCTGCCCTCTGTCTGAGCCTTGTCTGTGTTCTTGTCTGTGTTCTTGTGTGTGGTCTTGTCTGTGTTCTTGTCTGTGTTCTTGTCTGTGGTCTTGTCTGTGTTCTTGTCTGTGTTCTTGTCTGTGTTCTTGTCTGTGTTCTTGTCTGTGTTCTTGTGTGTGTTCTTGTCTGTGGTCTTGTCTGTGTTCCCGTCTGTGTGGTCTTGTCTGTGGTCTTGTCTGTGTTCCCGTCTGCCCTCTGTCTGAGCCTTGTCTGTGTTCTTGTCTGTGTTCTTGTGTGTGGTCTTGTCTGTGTTCTTGTCTGTGTTCTTGTCTGTGTTCTTGTCTGTGTTCTTGTCTGTGTTCTTGTGTGTGGTCTTGTCTGTGTTCTTGTCTGTGTTCTTGTCTGTGGTCTTGTCTGTGTTCTTGTCTGTGTTCTTGTCTGTGTTCTTGTCTGTGTTCTTGTGTGTGGTCTTGTCTGTGTTCTTGTCTGTGTTCCCGTCTGTGATCCCGTCCGCCCTCTGTCTGAGCCTTGTCTGTGTTCTTGTCTGTGTTCTTCTGTGTGTTCTTGTCTGTGGTCTTGTCTGTGTTCCCGTCTGTGTTCCCGTCTGCCCTCTGTCTGAGCCTTGTCTGTGTTCTTGTCTGTGTTCTTGTGTGTGGTCTTGTCTGTGGTCTTGTCTGTGTTCCCGTCTGTGTTCCCGTCTGCCCTCTGTCTGAGCCTTGTCTGTGTTCTTGTCTGTGTTCTTGTCTGTGTTCTTGTCTGTGTTCTTGTCTGTGTTCTTGTGTGTGGTCTTGTCTGTGTTCTTGTCTGTGTTCTTGTCTGTGGTCTTGTCTGTGTTCTTGTCTGTGTTCTTGTCTGTGTTCTTGTCTGTGTTCTTGTGTGTGGTCTTGTCTGTGTTCTTGTCTGTGTTCCCGTCTGTGTTCCCGTCTGCCCTCTGTCTGAGCCTTGTCTGTGTTCTTGTCTGTGTTCTTGTCTGTGTTCCCGCCTGTGATCCCGTCCGCCCGCTGTCTGAGCCTTGTCTGTGTTCTTGTCTGTGTTCTTGTCTGTGTTCTTGTGTGTGGTCTTGTCTGTGTTCTTGTCTGTGTTCCCGTCTGTGATTCCGTCCGCCCTCTGTCTGAGCCTTGTCTGTGTTCTTGTCTGTGTTCTTGTCTGTGTTCTTGTGTGTGGTCTTGTCTGTGTTCTTGTCTGTGTTCTTGTCTGTGTTCTTGTCTGTGTTCTTGTCTGTGTTCTTGTGTGTGGTCTTGTCTGTGTTCTTGTCTGTGTTCTTGTCTGTGGTCTTGTCTGTGTTCTTGTCTGTGTTCTTGTCTGTGTTCTTGTCTGTGGTCTTGTGTGTGGTCTTGTCTGTGTTCTTGTCTGTGTTCCCGTCTGTGTTCCCGTCTGCCCTCTGTCTGAGCCATGTCTGTGTTCTTGTCTGTGTTCTTGTCTGTGTTCCCGTCTGTGATCCCGTCCGCCCGCTGTCTGAGCCTTGTCTGTGTTCTTGTCTGTGTTCTTGTGTGTGTTCTTGTCTGTGTTCTTGTCTGTGTTCTTGTGTGTGGTCTTGTCTGTGTTCTTGTCTGTGTTCTTGTCTGTGTTCTTGTCTGTATTCTTGTGTGTGGTCTTGTCTGTGGTCTTGTCTGTGTTCTTGTCTGTGTTCTTGTCTGTGTTCTTGTCTGTGTTCTTGTGTGTGGTCTTGTCTGTGTTCTTGTCTGTGTTCTTGTCTGTGGTCTTGTCTGTGTTCTTTTCTGTGTTCTTGTCTGTGTTCTTGTCTGTGTTCTTGTCTGTGTTCTTGTCTGTGTTCTTGTCTGTGTTCTTGTCTGTGTTCTTGTGTGTGGTCTTGTCTGTGTTCTTGTCTGTGTTCTTGTCTGTGGTCTTGTCTGTGTTCTTGTCTGTGTTCTTGTCTGTGTTCTTGTGTGTGGTCTTGTCTGTGTTCTTGTCTGTGTTCCCGTCTGTGATCCCGTCCGCCCTCTGTCTGAGCCTTGTCTGTGTTCTTGTCTGTGTTCCCGTCTGTGATCCCGTCCGCCCTCTGTCTGAGCCTTGTCTGTGGTCTCTCACTGTACAGTACAGTGGCACACAGAATCTATAATTCTTAAGTTTAACAAGCCCAATCATATGCTTCTTTAGAGGTAGTGGCAGAGCAACAGTCAAGCCAAACTAAACAAACTTTGATCTGTGAATACGAGAAACTGGGGAGGTTATTCAAATCCAATAAGTCTCATTATTGTTTCTATCCTCAGCGGGCTGGAGAAAGATTTAAAAATGAAACGTATTAAAATTGCATTTTTTCCATTTACACTTCATCAAAACTGTAAATTAGAGAGAAAACAGGCTCATTACAATAAGTCAATGAAGACTAATGCTACTGAACGTGCCTCTAATTAGAATCTGTCTTTCTATGTAATCACAGTAGTTGTGATGTCCATGTTGACTTTCTGCACCAATAGTTATTAGTTAAAGTCAGTGCTGCTGGAGTGCATTACCAGCTGTGTGTGTGTGTGTGTGTGTGTGTGTGTGTGTGTGTGTGTGTGTGTGTGTGTGTGTGTGTGTGTGTGTGTGTGTGTGTGTGTGTGAAATTTCATTGTGTAGGTGTCACAACTCAAGCAGTTTCACCTTTTTTTCTTGGCTCTTCTCCAGCTTCTTCGTTATGCTGCTGTTTCTTGTGATTGCTACTACTGCTTTCCTCTGAATTTTGTCCACCAGGCTCTTTCTGGTTGGTGAGTTGTCACCTGTTTATCGGTGTGGATCTGGAAGTCCCACATGATCTTTGCTACTCATTCTGCACCAATCTTTGAAGTAGCTGAAGTTGACTTTGGGACTTCCAGTCCATAGTTAGTACAGCTGTTTCTGTACAGTACCAGCAGGGTACCTGATTATTGGCAGGACTTTTGCATTGGTAGTCGAAACTTAGTTTTTTTCTTTTCAAATGGCCATGTGTCAAAATAGTAAAATGTTAGGAATCTGGACAGGAAATACAATACATAAGACCAGCTTATAAGCAGGTGATATCCTAAACCTAAAAACCTCATCAAAGTCAACTTGATAAATGAACCCTTTGATAACTTAGATTACGGTTTTAACTGGTCCAGGTCCACAATACCACTGACCCCAGTGGTTGGGATGTGGCAACCAACTCTGCACCTTTGCACCAGCTTTATTTGCACATACAAGGAACTCTATGTTCCCAGGAACTCTTCTTTGTCTCTCTTGTTAACAAAATGTAATAAATATTAAATAGTTAGAACCCTCTACCTGAGTCTGTGAGGACTGGATTTCAGTACAGTAACTTGAAGTGATCTTGTTCCCTTGCGCTAGGAATAATCATAGTCTGTCTTAACCTAAATGTTGATGATTCATCAGACCAACAAATATGATCTTGTTTGACTAAGTTTTCCCAGACTTTTACTTACCTAATTCTGTGTATCTTTTTGTTTTGAATTCCCCTGTTTTCAACTTTTTCCTGATCGTCTCCATCACCTGCCTCATATCATGCATGCCTATGTCTGTGCTAGGCAAGGCAAGGCAATTTTATTTGTACAGCACATCAAACAACAAGGCAAGGAGCTTTACATACAAACATATGAAAAGTAAAGACGAAAAAATAGAGATACTGGGCAGTGGTATAATAAAAAAAAGTTAGACTAAAACTGAAGACTGACTACTCCGTGTCCGGGTCACGAGTACCCAGAGAGAACCCACACAAGCACAGGGAGAACATGCAAACTCCACACAGAAAGACCTACCGGGCTTGGAATCGAACCAGGCACCTTCTTGCTGTGAAGCAACAGGGATAACAATTAACTCACCATGCTGGCAGGGAATTTATATTGTTTACATTTAAATTCAGATGGTTTAAATAATTCAGTCATAGGCAGCTGTGAACAAATTCATTTTTCACCTTGACTTAAAGGAACTGGTGGTTTCAGAATTCCTGCAGTTTCTGGAAGTTTGTTCCAGATCTGTGGAGCATAAAAGCTGAATGCTGTTTCTCCATGTTTGGTTCTGATTCTGGGGACAGAGACCAGACCTGGACCAGAAGACTGGAACCAGAAGACTGGAACCAGAAGACCTGAGAGGTCTGGATGGTTGACATGGCAACAACATGTCTCTGATGTGATCTCTCAGTGATTTATAAACTAACAGAAGTATTTTAAAGTCTGTTCTCTGAGGTACAGGGAGGCAGTGTAAGGACCCTTAGAACTGGACTGATGTGGCCCACTTCCCTAGTTCTAGGGAGAAGTCGGGCACCAATATTCTGCATCAGCTGTAGCTGTCTGAGTGACTTTTTCGGCAGACTTGTGAAGACACTGTTGCAGTATGAATTCAGCTGAAGATGGATGAGTTTTTCAAGGTCCTGCTGATACATTAGTCCTTTGATCCTGGAGATGTTCTTCATGTGATAGAAGGCCGACTTTGTATTGTTTTAATGTGTCTCTGAAAGTTCAGCTCTGAGTCCATGATTACGCCCAGATTTCGGGCCTCATCAGTGACAAAGTCTCCCGTTGCATCTTTGTTTCAATCACCCAATGATGTCTTAGTATTTATGACTTATATATTGTTTATATTATAATATGATATAAAATTGTGTTTAAATATCAATTTTTAAGGTGCAATAATAATTCTAACAGTCCAGACCAAACCTGCCCCGCATATCATTATACATAACTTTGTCTGACTGGTTACCTGCGGTGACCGCAGTTGACTGCAGGTCAACGCAGGTGACCGCTCAGTTTGGATCAGCCTGGGCATCACTGATGAAAATGTATATTGTTCTTAATATTCTTTCATGTAGGCACAATCCAAGAAGCAAAAATAAAAACAAATCTTGAAAAGGCTGAAGCTGAAATAAGTTATAAAACATTGCAAATGTGACAGGTCTGGTTCTAGTCACTTTAAAAACATTTGTGCGGAATGGAAAACTCCGAAAATAACATAATTCTAGCTGCCAAACTAGAAAATACGAGTGCTTTGATACATCCAAACACTGATTGATCTTCATGCTTTCTTTACTTACACAAATGGGAGCAGGATAATAAGTAAACTATTTCAAACAATTGATAATATCACATTTTAAATCATGTTAATTACTTGATGACTTTGTGACTATAGGAAAATAAATACTGGAATGTATGCAAGTGTGATGGTGAGGGTGAGGGCGTGGAAGAACCGCCCACTGAGTTCACGTACCCTGCACAAGCCAGTGTACACTGGAATACTCGGTGGAAAGCTGCAGTTGCTGCCCTTTTCTCTATCCTCTCGGACACCTACAGCTCCCCAGACTGCTTGGCATCATCAAAGACCATCTGCACGCACGGCTCCTGCTGAGCCTAGTTCAGCCTTCATCTGCAGCTTGAATCTCCTTTACGGTCAAATGGTCATGTAAGGTGTCATGAATAACTTGGTGGAATCAAGACACACAATATTAATGATTTCATCATGAATTGACTAAGAAGGGTTGTGTTGAGCTCAGACGGGATTCAAGTTAGAATTTAGCACAGCAATAGCGTGAACATACATTCTCTGCAGTATAACTTAAAATGTGTGTTTGAGATCAAGGTACAATATAAAAACTAGCAGTCCAAGAAGTTGAAACGACAAACTAACGTTCGTCAGGGACTTGGAGGCCACCACTAGCAACTCCAGTCCCTGTTTTGCACACCTGCAGTCCGGTTCAATGACATGAGCTGTTGATGTATTTAAGATCAACACTACTTCCACTATCAGTCCTTCGTTTATTAACTTTCAGACACTTGCTAAATGTTGCTAAATATAATCATTCTGCTTGAGGTTTGGCTAAATTCTTTAACTCATCCTCCCATCTTGAAAATAAAGTTCCTTTCTTCAGCCGAGCTTTCGCTCTTCAGCTCATCTTATTGTTTTCAACTGATCTTCCTGGCTCGAGGTTCTTCTTCTTCTCTTCAGTCTGTCTTCCCGTCTTCAGTTTTCATCCTGATTTTCCTGTTTTGAAAACACCTTTTGTTCAGCTGTCATTCAGCACCTCAGCATTCAACCCTGTATTTTCAAAGGAAGTGCAGCCTTTTCTAGTTCCTAATTCTTTGCTGCTTAAAGTTCACAAAATGATCTGATACATGTTATTTCCCCACTCGTGCTGTAGTTTTCTAAGATCTTGTTTATTTTTCTTCTTAAGTTACTGAGGGGACTGTTTCTGCCGGCGAGCTGATAATATGACCTTTTACCGTGGTCACCAGACTCATGATTGTTTTTCTCCCTGCCTTCTCTGCTCATATGTTCTCTTGTAAAATAAAGTATCTTAGCTCCACAAACCCTTTGCCTGTTACACTAAAGCTTCTCCTTCTTCTTTTCAAAGTTCTTTTCATCTCCAAGTCATGAATCTGAATTAAAAATAATCATGAACAAGCTACTTTTCAGCATTTTGAAGGGGGAACTGCTTCAGGTGATACAATTTCAACACTTTCAAAAGAGTGGGAAATAAAGTCTGCAGGGGAGAGTGGAATAAAAGATAAAATATTTTAAGATGTCCTACTTATATGGTCCTTCAGATGAAAGAAAATGATGCAGAGTATCTTTGAAATGTCAAACCCAAACTCTTCCAGATTAAAAATCAGATTAAGTGCATCACAGTGAGTTTTAGAAAGATGTCAGTGTCCCGGGTTAGGGCTACGCTGATCCATCTGGAGGTAAAACATGCATTTAACCGAATTTACATGGACAGTTGATCTCTTTTGTAACCTCATTTAATTGTCCACTTTTACAACTAGTCATAATTCATTTCTTGATAAGCCAAATGAGCAAATAACTAAGTGAAGTTTAAATTCCAGTAACTTTATTTATTTGCATTTATAAACAATTTCTTGTTGTTTCCGTTTCAGAAACAGACAATGTCAATAATGTGCTGCATAAATCAGAAACTAAATTGGAATAAAAACTTGCCACTGAAAGTAAACATTTTCAACAAAACATTGCAGAAAAATAAGAAAACTCACCATCTCTTAAGTGTTTTACAAAGTATGAGCTAATGCAGGTAACACCCTTCCTATCTTACATTTAAACATAAACATCCACTAACCCTTTTAAATTGTACCACTCAGGATTTTTTCTCTTTTATTTTGCATTCGATCGTTGTCGTGCTTGTGTAAATTCTTAGGTCTCGTGAAGCAGTTCCGGTTGGCCGAGGGAGATTCAGGAGTCCTTCACATTTCCACAAAAACGAGGTCCATTTTCTGTCTAAGAGCAGCCAGAAGGTTTGCTCCAATAATGTACGTCTCCTGTGCTTTGTAATGAGCAGATGCATACAACTCATCAATACGTTTGTTGTTTTTGTTGTATCTCACCAGAAGTCTGTCCATGTTGCTTCGAGGGTCGTGGCGGTCGTAGTACCTCCTGACGTCGTATGGCAGGTCCTCAGCGTGAGGAGAGTGCAGGTTTCCAATGGTGTAGTATCTGTATTGGTGTTTGTCCTTGATCAGTGGCAGCAGAGGCCTGTGACCTATGTTTTTAAACCAGTGAAATCCATATTCTCCCTTCGTGGGGTCACACAGAGCTTGCATGTTGTTGTCCAGGCAGTTCTGAACGTACCACACCAGAAGCCTGAGTCCATGACGAGGTGGAGGCTGACCAAAGCCGCTGTCCTGCAGCTCCTGCTCAGAGTCGAGGGTTTTCAAAGTCCATGTCAAGACTAGTGATACCAGTGTGAAACGGAAAATCAAGTGCATCTCTTTGCTGTGTCGTCTATAAAAAACAACAATCACAATGTATATAACACATGAATCTCCACATGACACACATCAAATAACATTTGTATTCTTTAAAAACTCACCTCTCAAGTGGTAAGAAAGGAAAAAATGTGCAATAGTCCAGCTGATCCAACTGCAGAGGAGCTGGTGGCTTACTGGTTGTGTCTCCTGTTTTGTGCTCAGAGCATCATGCAAACTGTTTAAAAATAAGGAAGAGATTTTATTCACCGTTAATGTGTGATGAAAGAGGAACCGTGTTGGTGGAGCGCAGCTGCTGCAGGAAGTCAGGTCAGATTTAGATGCACAGATGTCTTTACATAAAGCACAAATTTCACACCCCAAACAGTTTTTTGTGGATTTGATACTTTACTGGTTCATTTTCTCATAGCTGGTGATTTGTAACAAGGCGTTTCTGCACTGCTCACTGAGCATTGGGAGCCCCTCTTTTATGGTGCTGTTTTTGTTGTGTATATGCTGATTCTGCTAGGTCTTAGTAAAAGGCAATGCACCTCAGATAAATATTCAACAAGTTATTACTATTGTAAATGAATGTTGCGTCAGTGCAGTTAACACATATTAACTCATATGTGAGCGGTGATGTCATGTTCAGCTGCACGTGTTTCTTCCACCACTGGCTGTGGTTCCCAGTACAAACTGACCCACGTAGATGACTGGAAAACCTTTTGTGAAAACCTGGCCCGAGACGGCACTCATCCCATTTTGGAAGATGTAGCTCGTTTTCCTAAAAGGATGGACAGTTTTATTAACCATGCAAATGCATGAAAAAGGCTTGAGGTCAGGAGGCAGGGCTGCAGTCCTCCGTGTTTCCCGTCTTCCTGTTTTAGCCTCCGTTAGTAAATGACTTGACTGGTGATCATGATATAGATTTATTCGGTCTTAAAGAAACCTGCTTGCAGCAGTGGGGTCATGTTAGCCTTAATTAGTCAATCCCTCTGAGGTATTTAAATCTGCAAAAGTACAGACAGAGGAGGAGGAGTGACAGCATGGCAACAGTCTACAACTCAAGTGTAACTGCCTCGAGACCCAGCTTTAGTTACAACTCTTTTGAGAGTGTTACGCTTAGTTTCTCTCACTCACAGTGAAAGTCAGGGGAAAACCAATCACTTCTCTTTTTTTTTATATTATCCACCTGGCCTTTACTGAGTTTCTATTTCGACTCGCAGCTTTCTCACCGTCTTCTTTATACTCTTGGTGTTTTTCTGACTTGTGTAATTCAAGATGCCCATTTAAAGGCAGACTTTAAGAAAGCTGAAAAAGAAATGGGGTTGTGCCAGTTTTGAAAAGTCTTGCTTAGCTTGAAATGACGTTTTTTCATTCTGTTTTTTTATTTACCCTAAATCAAGAAGAACTACATAGTTTTTTTGTTTTGTTTGTTCTCACTGTTGAGTACTCAGTAGTAATGACTGATTCGTCTCTGACTCGTCTGTGATTTGTCCGTGTCTCGTCCCTGATTCATTCCTGAATCGTCCCGGACTCATCCCGGACTCATCCCGGACTCATCCCGGACTCATCCCGGACTCGTCTTTGATTTGTCCCTTACTCGTCCCTGATTTGTCTCTGACTCGTCCCTGATTCATTCCTGAATCGTCCCGGACTCATCCCGGACTCATCCCGGACTCGTCTGTGATTTGTCCCTGACTCGTCCCTGATTTGTCTCCGACTCGTCCCTGATTTGTCCCTAAATTGTCTCTGACTCATCCCTGATTCATCTCTGACTCGTCCCTGACATGTTCCGGACTCGTCTGTGGTCAGTTCCGGTCAAGATGGCGCCAGAGTGTTTGGCCAGCCTTCTGTCCCTGCAAGCTTTGTTTGTGTTTGCGTTCTGCTTATTGATCGTAGTAACAGATGTCAACTCGTTGGTGATCTATGATCGCCAGGCTCTCCTGAATCTTCGCCCCTCTTTCGGAGGTCTGTCTCGACTTGGACTCCACGGGCGGGAGTCGGGCCGCCCCCCGCTTCTCTCAGGTATACCATCTCACCTGTACCGTACTCCGCCTCCACGAAAACGGCGCAGACGACGAGGGAAACGCAGCGGTTTGCTGGTGAAACTGACTGAGTCTAAGACGCTCTCCGTCAGCCTTCATCAGAGCCGCTGCGTATCGTCGCCAGACGTCGCACCGCTGTTTGGTCCCGATCGCGCCCTGTCTGGTTCCCCTGGTCGGCGTGGATGTGGAGCTGCAGGCCCGTCGACCCATTTTGCCGTACCTCCGCAGGCGGGGGAGAGGCCTCCACAACCTGCGGCTGCTTCCTCGCGCTCTGCCTACAAAGGATACTCCGGCCCCGGCCAGGATGGCGCTGGTGAACGCTAGATCGCTAGCCAACAAAACCTTCGTCCTAAAGGATTTCTTCATCACCCATCGACTGGATTTCCTGCATTTAACTGAAACCTGGATCTCTGGAGAAGACAGCAGTGCCTTCAGCGAACTTTTGCCACCGGACTGTTCATATTTCAGCGTTCCTAGAACGTCTGGTCGGGGAGGGGGCGTGGCCACCGTTTACAGGAGCAGCTACAACTGTAAACAGGTGATCCCAACAAGGACTTACTCTAGTTTTGAGATGGATTTATTTAAACTGGACTCTGCTCGTTCTGTGTTTTGCGCTGTTATATACAGACCGCCAAAGTACAATAAGGACTTTATTGGTGACTTTGCTGATTTTATGGCGGGAGTAATGCCAAAATATGACAGAATTTTAATAGTTGGGGATTTTAATATCCACGTCTGTTGTCCTGAAAAGCCGTTGGCCAGAGACTTTTTAAATCTTATCAACTCTTTTAATTTTGTTCAGTTTGTATCTGCCCCTACGCAGGAACATGGTCACACACTTGATTTAGTTTTAGCTCATGGTTTTACTGTTTTTAACCTTGAAATCTGTGATGCTGTGTTTTCTGATCACATGCCTGTTTTGTTTGATGTGCAGCTCCCGTGTCACATAGTTAAACCTCGTGCCCTGTGCAGTCGAACTATTAACTCCCACACAGCCGCTCAGTTCTCTGCAGCTTTTAATTCCACTATTCTTTCACCAGAATATCAGAGCTGTAATCCAGATATTGAGAGCATGTCATCTTACTTTTATTCAACCTCCAAACTGTTTTAGATAATGTAGCTCCGCTGAAAACAAGGCTCTCTAGGTTGAGATCTGAGCCCTGGTTAGATGAGGCTACTCGAGCTGTGAGGCGGGAGTGCAGGAGAGCCGAGCGGAAATGGAAGAAAGACCGGTTACAAGTCTCCTTCCAGTTGTTGAGAGATAGCTGGCGATCTTATCAAAAGACTATGAAAGCAGCCAAGACGAAGTATTTTTCAGAAATTATTGCAAGTAACCGTCACAATCCTCGGGTTTTGTTTAAAACTATTAACTCTGTTCCAAATGCTCCACAATCGGCCTCTCTGGAGAGCTCAACCAGGGTTTGTGAGATGTTTGTGAGCTTTTTTATTGATAAAGTTAGGAATATTAGGACCCTCATTACCCCTCTCCCTTGTACTCCCTCCATGTCTATTACATGTTCTACTGTTTTCCACCAGTTTGAACCTGTCAGTTCGTCTTATTTGGAGAAATTAATCAGTCAGATGAAGCCATCAGGGTCTCCTAATGATCCAGTTCCACCTCGTCTCTTTAAAGAAGTTTTTCCTACTCTGGCTCCTCATGTTCTTAGTATAATTAATGGCAGTTTAGTTCGTGGGATTGTGCCCTCGTGTTTTAAACATGCAGTAGTAACACCAATTATTAAAAAGCCTGGCTTGGACTCTTCCATTTTGGCAAATTTCAGACCCATCTCTAAGCTCCCATTCCTTTCGAAGGTTCTTGAAAAAATTGTATATTGCCAGTTAATAACGCTTTTAGAAGAGAACAACATTCTTGAGGTGTTTCAGTCGGGATTTAAACCCCGTCAAAGTACTGAGTCGGCGCTATTAAGGGTTTCTAACAACATTCTTTTAGCAACAGATGCTGGTCACTGTGTTGTTTTGGTTCTGTTGGATCTGGCAGCTGCCTTCGACACAGTAAACCATCAAATCCTTTTGTCTCGCCTAGAAAGCTGGGTGGGCATTCAAGGTGATGTTTTAAAATGGTTCAAATCATACCTAACGGAAAGGAGTTTTTGCGTCCGTCTTGGACGTACAGAGTCCTGCAGGACACCTCTTACATGTGGTGTACCTCAGGGTTCTGTTCTCGGACCTCTTCTGTTTTCATTGTACCTGCTTCCACTTGGATCAGTTCTCCGTAAACATGGGATTTCATTCCACTTTTATGCCGACGACAGCCAGATTTATATACCACTAAAGCAGGAAGAAGCATATTCTGCTCAACAGTTATTACAGTGCATTGATGATATTAAGGCATGGATGTCGTGTAACTTATTACATTTAAATCAGGAAAAGACAGAGGTTCTGTTATTTGGCCCGAGCGACATCTCTATGGTACATGTCAATTTGGGTGTTTTAAATGATTATTTGAAACGGACAGCAACGAGTTTGGGTGTCAAACTGGACAGCAACCTAACTTTTAATGCTCATATTAGTTCAGTGGTCAAGTCCAGCTTTTTCCATCTGAGACAATTGTCCAAGGTTAAACCTCTTCTTTCTCGCTGTGACTTTGAGATTTTAATCCATGCTTTTATTACAACTCGTTTAGATTATTGCAATGCTCTTTATGTTGGAGTTACTCAGAAATCACTTGCTCGGTTGCAGTTAGTCCAGAACGCTGCTGCCCGTCTTTTGACTGGTGCGCGGAAACAAGAGCACATTACTCCCATTTTAGCATCACTTCACTGGCTCCCAGTTGGTTTACGCATTGATTTTAAAATTCTTTTATTTGTTTTTAAATGTCTTCATGGTCCCCTCCTCGCTCCCTCAGGTCAACAAATCAGATACAGTTAGTCGTCTCCAAGACCAAGAGGAACCTGAGAGGTGGCCGAGCCTTTTCAATCTTCGGACCAAAGATCTGGAATGAGTTGCCCCTGGACCTCAGACAGATGGACTCATTTTCCACTTTTAAATCTGCTCTTAAAACATATTTTTTCACTTTGGCTTTTAATTGAGTTGGAATCTGGAGACTGTATTGTATTTTAATTGTCTTATGTCTGATTATTGCCATGCTCTTTTACTAATTTTATGCTTTGTTCAGCACTTTGGTGAACCTTGTTTTGTTTAAAGTGCTTTATAAATAAAGTTGAGTTGAGTTGAGTTGAGTTGTGATTTGTCCCCTACTCGTCCCTGATTTGTCCCTAAATTGTCTCTGACTCGTCCCTGATTCGTCTCTGACTTGTCCCTGACATGTTCCGGACTCGTCTGTGATTTGTCCCTGATTCGTCCCTGAACCGTCCCTGACTCGTCCAAGATTTATCATTGATTTGTCCGTGACTCGTCCCTGATTCGTCTCTGACTCGTTCCTGACATGTCCCGGACTCGTCTGGGATTTGACCGTGACTCGTCCCTGATTCGTCTCTGACTCGTTCCTGACATGTCCCGGACTCGTCTGGGATTTGACCGTGACTCGTCCCTGATTCGTCACTGATTCGTTCCTGACATGTCCCGGACTCGTCTGGGATTTGTCCCAGACTCGTCCCTGATTCGTCTCTGACTCGTTCCTGACATGTCCCCGACTTGTCTGAGATTTGACCGTGACTCGTCCCTGATTCGTCCCAGACTCGTTCCTGACATGTCCCGCACTCGTCTGGGATTTGTCCCAGACTCGTCCCTGATTCATCTCTGACTCGTTCCTGACATGTCCCAGACTCGTCTCTGATTCGTCCCTGACTCATCCACGATTCTTAGCTATTCTTCCTTTTTTAATCAAACTCATTTAAATGATTGTCAGGGTTCTAAAGGTTAGAAGATCTATATTCAGTGACACTTTCACAAAGTTGGGAATATTACTGTTCAAAGAGTAAATAATATATGATACATTTATGACGGAGATTTTCATTTTATTTTTTTAAAGCTAGTGGTATGTTACAAATTTATGAACGGTGGAATGAAAATGCAGTGCAGTGACGAGAAGGGCATGTCAACGCTCACCAGTGTGCTTTTAATTTTATTTGAGAAGATATTAAAGTAGCCTTTACAGTAATGATATGCTGGTAATGTGTAATGTTTAATCTGCACCCATGACACAGCAAACAACGCCAACAAAACTACTGCTGTAGTGTCTAAATGTTCAGCTGATGAAGTCACCACACTATATGCCTGAATTACTGTATTAATGTTGCTAAAAATGGTATCTAGCAAAGACATCTAGTTGGAAATGCTAATTTTCTGAATTTGAAGCTGGAACATGGTCAACTCGGATGTGACTTCCAGCAACCAAGGTTAATAGAGCACACAGTAGCTCCCTAATAGGTTGTTGACTTCCTGACTGTGACAAAGACCCAACTACCAGCAACAGACGACTGGATATCTGGTGGTGGCAGGGTGCTGTTTCTGTAGCAGGAGATGTGGAGCAGTGGCTCAGGGAACGGTGCCAAAGGGGAGCCAGATTCACACAGCAACTGCACATTATGAACCATTTGTCTCTCTAGGACCAGGACCAGCAGGGGCACATCAGGCACCAGTAATGTTGCTGTAAATGAATATGATATTGGTGCATTCCCTGTATAATGTTCTTCTGCACTGCTGTGGAGGAACCCTGAATGGCCGGGGTTTGCCATGATATGATCTGGTATTGTGGTGCAGAATCGGCTAAAAAGGAGAGAAATCCAGGTCATGTTCATGCATGCACTGTCTTTCACGCTTATGTGCACATTCTTGTTTGTGTATGAAGTAGTGTGGCACTTCTAGTGTGTGGTAATGTTCATCCAGTAAAGTTACGATGAGCCACATTAGATTCACTGTGGTGTCCGGAAGATATCGAATGTCAGTTAGATTTGCTGGAATGTCAATGTTAGTCATGACTGCAGACAACGGAGTCTGCTAAAAGACTTGATGCCATTCGCTAAACTTGAAATGGGGCCTAAGATAAATTGTTTGAAGTGGAAGTGTTTGGGAACAACATCAACTCAGCCACAAAGTGGTAGGTCACGTAAACTGATGGATGCTTGTGTCAGCTGATGCTGACGTGCATAGTGCAAAGCTTCTGGCAATCTGATGGATGAGTGTGGCTTTAGCAGTTGCCAGAAGAACGGTTGCAAACATGTATACCGAAACAGAAGAGAAAAAGAAGGGACAGACCAGCACAACAAACTACAAGAACAATGGACCACAATTATGCTTATGAGATACTTCTAATTAATAACTAAAGATTGAGCTGAAGAAGGGAAAGAGAACCAGAGAAGGTGAAGGGCACCACCCAGTGGATCCTGTTGGTGTCCCCCTGCAGCAGGTCTACAGCAGCAGATCCAGATGAAGCTGTGCTGAAGACCAGCTGCTCTGGTCTGGTCCTGCAGCTGCAGCTGTGACTACTGGTCCTGACACACTAAAGTTTACACCAACTAGATGTTTTACTGAACACAAACGTTGGAAGTTTGGTGTTAAAGGTGGAGGTGGTGTCAGCCTCCTTCACCCAGACTGGAAGTTGGTTCCATAGTGATGGTTCCTGATAGCAGAAGACCCGTCCTCCAAATCTACATTTGGATCTTCTAGGAACAACGAGTAAACCTGCACCCTGAGAACAGAGAAGTCTATTAGGAACATGAGGAAGTATCAGGAGGCAGCACGGTGGCTTAGTGGTTAGCACTGTTGCCTCACAGCAAGAAGGTTCCCGGTTCAATTCCCGGCCCGGTGGGTCTTTTTGTGTGGAGTTTGCATGTTCTCCCCGTGCTTGCGTGGGTTTCCTCCGGGTACTCTGGCTTCCTCCCACAGTCCAAAAACATGCAGGGCAGGTTAATTGATCTTCCTAAATTCTCCCTAGGTGTGAATGTGAGCGTGATTGGTTGTTTGTATGTGGCCCTGGATAGACTGGCGACCTGTCCAGGGTGTACCCCTGCCTTTCGCCTGATATGCGTCGGGATAGGCTCCGACAGACCCCCGTGACCCGGAAACGGATAAAGCGGGTAATGGATGGATGGATGGAACTATCAGGTCTTGTAAGTATATTGGTGCATTTTGGACTTTATATGCAAGTAATGCAATTCTGAATTGGATTCTGAGTTTTACAGGGAGGGGGGGGCTTACAGAGCCAATCCCGACACAGCACGCGAAAGGCAGGAGTCCACCCTGGACAGGTCGCCAGTCCATCACAGGGCCATAAAAACAGACAGCCAATCACGCTCACATGCAGGAGTACCCGGAGGGAACCCACACAAGCAAGGGAGAACATGCAAACTCCACACAGAAAGACCCACCGGGACAGGAATGGAACAGGGAACCTTCTTGTTGTGAGGCAACAGCGCTAACCACTAATCCACCGTGCTGTCCGAATATATATCATCACAATTAATTTTACTAAAGAACAATGAGGAAATATAAAAAGCATTTTAATGTTGTGTCCTTTAACCACTTAATGCATCCACCAAAGTGAATAGAGTTCATAAGGGACATGCTAAACTCAGGTACACCCAATAGAAGAAAATTGTATAAAATTGTGGAAATGCATGTCAAGAGACTTGTTATCACACTCATATTTATGTAAATGTTTGGTCATGTAAATAAATTAAATCAGTTTCTTAGGTTTATTCTGACCATCATCAATGGTCATCTTTAACTCACCGACAACAGACGTACCCCAACGGGAGCTTTGCTAAAGCAATGCTGGCAACAATATCAGCTGGTTGATGATAAAATGGCCAGAGTTATGACAACTGACCGTGACATATATATGATAACATTCCCTGGCCTTTCTCTTCTTTTCCTTCTCACCTCTCTTTGCCTTTTTTATCTAAATGACACGCCTGACTGTGCCTAGGCTCTTTAACTAGACATAATTGTTCCTACGTGCCAACTAATTTCTCTAGTCCTGCTCCTGCTGCTGCTCCTGCTCCTGCTCCTGCTCCTGCTCCTGCTCCTGCTCCTGCTCTGCTCCCCCTGCCTGTCACATTGACCCTCATCAGAGCTCTTGTCCATGTCCGTCCACATGCTCTTCAACATCTGCCTCCTGTTGCGGTACCTGGCTTCTGCTCAAGCCCCCACAGCCATCATGGCTGAGATTTCAGCACACTTGCACAGAGTGGCAACGTTTATTAGACAACCGCCCCCCCCCCCCCCCCATTTTAGGTTGTTGGTCCTTTGCACCTTGTAGTAGCCTCGCCGTTACATCCCTGTTGTGCCATCCCACCTCCAACCGTCACGCAGAAAGGTGGAATGAAGGCGCTACAGAGGAATGAAGTGGCTGTCTACGGAGCTACAGTTAAGCATCCTAAAACAATATCAATTTAGACATCTTTAAAAAGATATTTTTTAATCTAATAAAAAATGGTGAAATTGACTTTAATGGTTACGATTAGCTACGGCTACATATTTGGGTCATTTATAGATACGGTCCATAAAAAGCTCCCCCAAAGGCACCAATGCAGGAATGTGTGTGCATGAAAGAAAAATTGTGATTGTTACCGTCACACTTGGCAGACTTAAGTACATCTGTGCCGTTGCGCTTCCTCGACAGTGTTGACATTGACTGAGTCAGAGCAGAGTTAAAACCTTCCTCAAAAGCCGGTCTGACACTTCTATTGAGGGGATGCCATGCACCCCGGGGCTCGCTCTAAACCTCATCTAAACCTCATCCCTTTTACTGCAGTGTCAGCCTGCTCTTACAGCCTCGTCTCAAATTATCTTACATGCTCAATTTACACCCCGCCCCCCATTAAATCTGCAGCAAAGCAAGCATTTTATTATCAAAGCACGTGATTAGGCTGTGATGCGCATGTGCTCATACTGTAATAGTGTGTGTGTGTGTGTGTGTGTGTGTGTGTGCGCACGTGTGCAGGTTCCACACAGCCAAATTTAGGAATTTCTCTTTTTAATCCTACGACGGCCTGCAGCTGAATTTTTCAAAAAACTACATACAGAACTCATGAGAGAGCTAACTAGATAATTTAAGTCACAAAACAAAGTTTTGGCCAAAATTACTGATTTACTTTGAAAAGTAAAAATGGTGTGAAGAAGATTATTTTGGCCTGAACTAGATTACTGCATAATACCTACAAATCTAAAAAGAAAAAAGCAGGTTTTGTTAAAGCTTATACTGCAATTAATTTAGTGTACTTCATTTCATCTATCTGCTGTTTGTTTCCACACTGATCTTTGTTAAAATTAACAAACCCAGAGGATAGTAGAAGGAGTACATGGAGATTTCTGGGGATTTGTCTCTTCATAGTCTGTAAAGGAAAAAGAGGTGGTGCTTAGCTTTCTTGGCCAGTGCCATGGCATTTTTCCAGGAGAGGTCCCCTGTGATGTGCAAACCCAGGAACTTGGTGCTGCTAATGTGGAGGTTGCTGGGTGTGTTAACTTGCTTGAAATTAATCCCAATCCCGTTATCTTTGCAACATTGAGGGTGAGACTGTTGTCCTATATGCACAATATGACCACATGGTTCACCTGGTTCCTCATTATGTTTTTTTTATTAGATCCGGCTATTATCGGTGGATGATGAACGCAAATTTAACCCACGTTGGGTAATAGAAATGGAAAGTGTGTTATTTTCCACCCATGCCTGAAGGCAGAAGAGTTGAAGAGTTGAGGAGAGGGAAGGGGAGTCAGGAGGCAGATTGGTAAGTGCAGAATGAACGGCAGGAGAGACTGGAGAGTGCCATGATATGCAAACTGGAAGGGGTCCAGGGAGGAAGTGAGGGTGGCCTTGATGTACTGCACGACTAGTCGTTCAAAGCACTTCATGATGATAGGGTTTAGTGCAATGAGACACTGGAGATGGGAGAAGTCACAGAAGTGGGATGGTGTACATTTTGACTAGATTTATGGAATATTGTGCTTATTTGAAGAGAGGCTGTTTTTGCAGTGTATAGTACAGTAGTGGGGGTGGGTAGTGTGGTAGGCGGCAGGGTAGGCCAAGGCCTCGTAGCTCCTCAGTGTGGCAGGTTTTAACTTCCAAACGATCATGCAGATGCCACGCAGAATCTAACAATTATATATACTGCTCAAGCTCAAAAACAAAACAAGTGAATTTAAAAACACTTGGTGAAATGGCAGACAATAAATATGTAAACACTGCATTATTTGGACTACCATTTTCCTCATCAACAAATTTTATGATGTAGAATTAGCACAGTGATCTGAAGCAGGGAATGGTGCTGGTAATTCAATTCATCCATCCATCCATCCATTAGCTATACCCGCTTTATCCGTTTCCGGGTCACGGGGGTCTGTCGGAGCCTATCCCGACGTATATCAGGCGAAAGGCAGGGGTACACCCTGGACAGGTCGCCAGTCTATCCAGGGCCACGTACAAACAACCAAGCACACTCACACCTAGGGAGAATTTAGAAAGATCAATTAACCTACACTGCATGTTTTTGGACTGTGGGAGGAAGCCGGAGTACCCGGAGGGAACCCACGCAAGCACAGGGAGAACATGCAGAAACAAACACAGAAAGACCCACCGGGCCGGGAATCGAACCAGGAACCTTCTTGCTGTGAGGCAACAGAGCTAACCAACTAAGCCACCGTGATGCCCCAATTCAATTCAATTCAATTTATTTATATAGTACCTATTACAACGCAAGCTGAAGACCAGCCGGGTGGAACAGGAAAAGGGAGCAGGACTCTGGTGTACTATTGGGGTCTGTGGAAGCTGAAATGGTTGGTAGTGAGTGCCATCACTCAGGGAATTGCACCAGTCGGCACCCGAGGATTGGCTGGTCTTTGGGCCAAATCCAACGCTTCCTGTTCCTTCACTGGCCCTACGTTTTACAAATGAGGAAATGATCTTTCTGATTGTTTAATAAGATATCATTTCTCAGACTAAAATGTTTTCAGTTTTTAAAACACAAAAAATACTGCAAAAACTCAGACAAAGACAGGGAAAAAGAAATATTGAATATATGTTAAAATTACTATCTTAAACTGGCCATTGGGAAGTGACTTGCGATCACCCCAGGAAGACTCTGGCAAGCAGTCATTTACCAAGACTGAACTTTATCAGATGTTGTTCATAACTTTTATGGACAGAGTTCTTAGGTTTATTCATGGGCCAGGGAGTTTAGGATTACATGTTGGTATGTTGAGTACGATGTGAATCTTTCACTAGAGCAGTTTGCAGGCAAGTGTGAAGTAGCAGAGATCCGGACCTCCAAATCTGGGACCATTCAGTAAAGTGGTGTGTGTATATTCACCACTTTATTATGTATACTGGGTGTACCTGATAAAGTGGCTGATGAGAGTACAAGTATAGCGCAATAAATACAAGTTTTCTTCAGAAATATGATGCAAGCACTTGGAGTAAAGTGGCTGGTGCCCGAAGCCTGCGCATGTTGAGGGACTAAACTGGTGTATCTGCACATGGGTATCAGGGTGTGTGTGTGTGTGTGTGTGTGTGTGTGTGTGTGTGTGTGTGTGTGTGTGTGTGTGTGTGTCTGTCTGCAGTATCTTTTGTTGCCTTGACACATTTCAATATTATTTTAATGCAACGAGACCTGTTTAATTAGGATGTAAAGAAATAATGATTTATTGTAATTTCACCAAAGAAAAGCTACGTGATATCAACACCATCAGAGTTTCATTTCTTAGCGTGCACATGAATTGCCATTCAAGACCACTGTGCATGGTTTTACCTATTTAGGAGTTGAGGAGACCCAAAATTTAAAGACCATTATAGGCCACTTTTGCTCATCTTGACTCGTACTGAAGAAGATTTTGATCGCTGGTCGATGTTGAAGTTCTTACTTGCAGCTGGGATCAGTTCAGTAAAGATGAATATCCTTCATGGATGGATTTTGTACATGGATCCACTTTGTTTAATTTCTTTTGTTTTCATTTTTTCCCTTTCTGGTTTTGAACCATCTGAATGATGTCTGTCCCTTATGGACAGACATCCCGCTCCCGAACCACCCACCCACCTACCTGGACAGAGAATAAAAGGAAGAAAGCAAATGAACATATTTCTTACAGGTTTATTGTCTGTGTCTTGTATTCTCTGTGTCGGCTGCGGTTTCATCATGAAATCTTTGATCAACTGTTCAGGATTGTCCACTTTAGTTTGTTCCGGGATTCCTGAAAACACCAGGTTGTCTGTTACGCTGCACGATTGTAGATCAAGGATAGTTTCTTTTATTTCTGTTTTCTTTCAGAACAATTGAAAGCTGAGAAGACATTGATGTGACGGAGTCTCGCAGAGAGTTGTTTTCTGTAGTCGCGATCAGATGTTGACTGAATTCCAGACTTTCACGCAGCTACTGGAATTCTTCATGTAATAATTTGAAAGCCGCTATTCTAGTCTCCAATCCGGAACGTTTTCATGGATGGAGATCAAAATGTCACTAACCTCGGAGCTGGATGAATGTCTCGGAGAACTTTGTGGTGAAGCGGAGTCTCGGGTCCTCCCGCTTGGCGTCACTTGGCCTTCTCCATGCTGCTCCCTGTATCGACGTCCTCCGCTACACAAAACTGGTTGAGAAAGGTGTCGATGTAATTCTCAAGTTTTTCAGGAGTTTGCACAGATATATTACGAAATTATACAATTTCCAAGGAGAGTCATAACTTGCTGAAGTTTAGCCTAGCAGCGGGAGACTGCCGTGGTGGATCTCACGCTGGTCTCTTGGCGAGTATCGCGATCACAGGCTCATGCTCCTCACCTCATGAGATGACGAAGAGCCTTTATTTTGCATCCTGGTAAAATGAGTATGCATTAGATATTATGCAGGCGTGGACATGTGACGGTAAGGTTCAGAACAGAAACACAGAAGAGTGTACACTGAGAAATGCCCGGAGTTCAGTCCTTCGTAGTTCAAGTCCACTATTTATCCAGGCTCTGCATGAGCCGTGTTAGAGGAGCGTGGTGCTTCCAAGTCCTCCTGCCTTGGTGCAATTTACCTCAGAACTACCTCGTCCATGTGGGAATTCAGTGCAATTAGTGTTCACTTTGTGGTTCTTCAAACTTGCAGGCCTCTCAGTCAAAATTAAGAGAGGTAAAGTACACCAGGTAATTACAGTTCTGCTCACATATCCGCCTGACCTCTCTTGAATTTCTTTATAGTGAACAAATGAATGAATTTCGGAAGTCATTGTACTTTTGCTGGTCATTGTTCTTATTTCCCATTTGACTCCTTTAAACATATGCTTTGATTTTGGCACGTCACACCATCTAGTTTATCTCAAGCTTTAGGGATTTTTTTCCCCTCCTTCTTTGAATGTCTCTTCAGAGCAGTTCTGAAAAGCATTTGCATAACTAAAAGCCTACGTCCAACATAGTGCTTTTGCTGCCACATCTTAATTCCTCTCATCTGACACAAAGCCCGTGGCGAAATGAGAAATGGATCTTAAATTGAAATTGTGTTTTTCATTATGGCTTCATACACTTGGCACAGATGGAAATAGGTTACAGGAGCAAATGTCACTTATTGTTTCCACTATGTTCCTTTTTTCTCTGTAATGCACTTCATTATGGCTTTATTTGTTTGAGAGATGCAATCTTTGTGTTTGAGCACTGTTTTCCCAGCCTGTGGGATGGTGTCTCTTAGGGGACTCCGCCAGCCGCTCACAATAAATTAGATGTGGCATGGCAATCTGTGAGAAGAGACTTGGGTCATAGTAAGTACCCTCATACATAAATTACCTAGTTAAGGCTCACCTAATCATACAGACACAGGCCAGCACCCGCTGATGATGTGTATGTGCAGTTACATTGCTTGAAATAGGATTGACATCCCCAATAAAACTATATTGATTGAGTCTGCATTAGTCTCTGCTGAAAACACTTTCAGCTACATGCATCCACAAAGGAAAACAAGAATTTTGCTCAAGATGTGTTGTTTACAGTGTTTAAGTGACTGAAATGGGCTAAGCGTCAGTAACTTTTAATGATTTCAATTCACTCACACCAACTTCGGTTTTGGCTGTGGCGGGCTTTTCTTGGTGTTACGCAGGGGTGAACGTAGTCTTGAAGTACAACAACTGTCATAGAAGAATAACATTGATATATGTAAATTAACCATCAACATTTCTTGTACTATAGAGTATGTCAAATGCTTGTCATTTTTTACTTTTTTGCATCCATTGGCTGTCTGTGTTCATGGAATGACCAACTTATCTGAAACTGCTTTTACATGGAAGAGGTTGCAGTGAGCATCTGCCCCAGAGATCATGTGTGAGGTGTTTCTGCTGGTTTTCTCCAAACATGGTTCTGAACATTAAGGCCAAATATCTCCACCATCTGTCCAGAGGACATTGCTCCAGAAGTCTGCTGTTCTTTTCGGCTGCAGTTTTGTGCACCTGAGTTGTGTTTACGTGTTCTTTTCTGACAGAGGCGTTCTGTCGGAAGCTCTTCCAAACAGTTTCCTCCTGACTGCCATGGACATTAACATGCTCAGTCAGACCTTTAGGTAGATGTAGCTTTCATTCTTTCCATACATTTCGCTTAGCGTTCCACAGTCTGACCTCTGAATTAATGTGATGAGACATCCACTTGTGGAAAGACTGACAGTTGGCTGGAATGTTATTCACTTGTGAATAACCGTCTTTGCTGTAAAACGTTAAATTCCCAAATAGATTTCAAACCCTTTTCAGGTTGATGTTCAACAACAATTGTGTTTTTAATGCCAATTCTTTTTAGTTTCCCCTTTAGCACTGTATTAACACCAGAGTGCTCCAGACCTGCAAACTGCCAAACATCTGCTTTCCTGGAGGTCTGCACACCTGCTGCAGATCACTGATGACTATTAACAGCTCCTGGCTAAAACCTCTTAAACCTAATCAAACAGTAATTAGGACCAGCCACACTCAGGGGTTACTCCGTGTTGTCCAAATGATTTAAAAAAAATCTTTTGAATGAAAACAAGTATTTGTGGTTTTTAACCAAGGTTGTATTTCTAAAAAAACCCTATGATCCAATGATTCCTGTGTTTAAACACTAAAAACGTTTATCTCTCTCACACACACCCACACACACACACCCACACCCACACCCACACACACCTTCCACCTAAAGACTTGCAGGCAGAATTAGCCTTGTGTTTCCCTCCCCACAGTGTACCATGGTGAAAAATAGATGAAAACTTTAAAATTAATATAAATCTTTTTTTGGGGAGGGGGGCATAAGGACGCTACCATGTCACCTGATGACCAGGCATGAGCTTTGTATGATTTCCAGAGTTTCTATCGCCTTTCTTTTTTTTTTAATACGGTCTTTCAGATTAATTCAGTTCACATACGCTCACATATAGTAGAACCTTTCATTAAACGTGCACCTCAGTGCAGTGTCATTACTGTCCTTCTTGAAACGGCAGACTGGGCCTTTTATCTACCTCACCTGCGTAGAACACCAGCGTAGAACACCTGCGTAAAACACCAGCCCAGACTTCTTGCAGACTTCTTTTTAGAACCGATTCCAGGAAATTCCATCTGTTTTGCCTCTAGAAACAAGCTCACTTTCTTGGCTTGATGTCACATAGTCCTGGTGTTTCCTCTGGAGTTGTGTCTCATGGCATCTGTACATCACTACACATTACACTGTGCACTTGGCTTTTAATTAAGCCAGGGCCACTATTTCAGGAAAAATGCTACCCTATATCAGTTCATCTTCTACTCACTTCCCTCTCTTTTAGAAGTTAGGAAACACAAATGTAGAACCCTGAAAGACTTAAAAAAATTTTGTTTTTGTTCTCCCACAGTACCCCAGCATTGAAGTTGGAAGGGAACACAAACTAAAAAGCATTACGTGTCTACTTGAATGAGGATTCAGGAAACCTTATCAAGGAGCACTTGGTATGTTGTGACATTTCTTTTTAAATCAATAATTATGTTATATTAATATATATATATTAATGTATAACAAATATGAACAAGTACTTGCCTTATATGCTCAACTGTCAATGTTGAAAAAGCATTTTCAAATTGAAATATACTACAATAAAACAATCTAGTTGTACAGGTCGTGATGTATACTAAACGCAAGCACAGCTGTGAGTTGCTGCTCGACGTTGGAAACAGCTACACTATCGAGCTGAACTCTGAACTCGCCGGCCAACTTCGGGAACGGGGTCTGCTCCGGAAACCAACACTTCCGTCGAGCCCCGCGCCTGAACCCCCGCCGCAATGGAAGCGTCACAAGCGGCGCCACAGGAAGCAGAAGAGGGGTAAGCGAGCCGGTATCCGGACGAGACTGGCGGAGAACCCGAACAAACCGACGGTTCCCTCCATCGTGTTGGCCAACGTTCGTTCGCTGGACAACAAACTGGACCACATCCGACTACTCTGCTCCGCCGAGAGGACCGTGAGAGAGAGCTGTGTTTTTGTGTTCACGGAAACATGGCTCAACGACAGCATACCGGACTACGCCATCCAGCTCGACCAGCTGACCTGCTACCAGGCGGACCGAGCACACACCGAGGCAGGTAAGGGTTTGTCTGCTGGTGATGCTGGAATTGATATTTATATGGAATAAAAGCCAAACAAAAAAAAAAGAGAAAGAAAAAGAAATGCTGACCTAAAGTTGGACAAAACAACTTGAAATGTTCAAGCTCAGCTGTGTGCATGCTTCACTGTAAACTGAACCGCTTATTTGTTTTAAAAACTTGGTTAAAAAAAAAAAAAATTCAGGTCTTCTAAAAGTTTAAATGATCATACTTAACAGCTTTGGGAAACATGATCGATTAAATCCTTAAACTCTTTCAGAGGTGGAGGTGGAAGTGTCGAGCAGCGTATCTATGAGAAGCTCCTGGTTTGCGTGTCGCAATTTGAGTGACGATGTCCCAAATGAGAGTTTGGGAGAATGTATGTTGGTATCGCCCCATCATCACCCTCAGTCTGTCTTCTGGAGACTCTTCACCTCACCATCACCCTCAGTCTATCTTCTGGAGACTCTTCGCCCCATCATCACCCTCAGTCTGTCTTCTGGAGACTCTTCGCCCCATCATCACCCTCAGTCTGTCTTCTGGAGACTCGTCACCAAACCATCACACTCAGTCTGTCTTCTGGAGACTCTTCACCCCATCATCACCCTCAGTCTGTCTTCTGAAGACTTGTCACCAAACCATCACCCTCAGTCTGTCTTCTGGACACTCTTCACCCCACCATCACCCTCAGTCTGTCTTCTGGAGACTCTTCACCCCATCATCACCCTCAGTCTGTCTTCTGGAGACTCGTCACCAAACCATCACACTCAGTCTGTCTTCTGGAGACTCTTCACCCCATCATCACCCTCAGTCTGTCTTCTGGAGACTCGTCACCAAACCATCACCCTCAGTTTGTCTTCTGAAGACTTGTCACCAAACCATCACCCTCAGTCTGTCTTCTGGACACTCTTCACCCCACCATCACCCTCAGTCTGTCTTCTGGAGACTGTTCACCCCACCATCACCCTCAGTCTGTCTTCTGGAGACTCTTCACCCCATCATCACCCTCAGTCTATCTTCTGGAGACTCTTCGCCCCATCATCACCCTCAGTCTGTCTTCTGGAGACTCTTCACCCCATCATCACCCTCAGTCTGTCTTCTGGAGACTCGTCACCAAACCATCACCCTCAGTTTGTCTTCTGAAGACTTGTCACCAAACCATCACCCTCAGTCTGTCTTCTGGACACTCTTCACCCCACCATCACCCTCAGTCTGTCTTCTGGACACTCTTCACCCCACCATCACCCTCAGTCTGTCTTCTGGAGACTCTTCACCCCATCATCACCCTCAGTCTATCTTCTGGAGACTCTTTGCCCCATCATCACCCTCAGTCTATCTTCTGGAGACTCTTCGCCCCATCATCACCCTCAGTCTGTCTTCTGGAGACTCGTCACCAAACCATCACACTCAGTCTGTCTTCTGGAGACTCTTCACCCCATCATCACCCTCAGTCTGTCTTCTGGAGACTCGTCACCAAACCATCACCCTCAGTTTGTCTTCTGAAGTATTGTCACCCCACCATCACCCTCAGTCTGTCTTCTGGAGACTCTTCACCCCATCATCACCCTCAGTCTGTCTTCTGGAGACTCGTCACCAAACCATCACCCTCAGTTTGTCTTCTGAAGACTTGTCACCAAACCATCACCCTCAGTCTGTCTTCTGGACACTCTTCACCCCACCATCACCCTCAGTCTGTCTTCTGGAGACTCTTCACCCCACCATCACCCTCAGTCTGTCTTCTGGAGACTCTTCGCCCCACCATCACCCGCAGTCTGTCTTTTGGAGACTCTTCACCCCATCATCACCCTCAGTCTGTCTTCTGGAGACTCTTCACCCCACCATCACCCTCAGTCTGTCTTCTGGAGACTTATCACGCCACCATCACACTCAGTCTGTCTTCTGGAGACTCTTCACCCCATCATCACCCTCAGTCTGTCTTCTGGAGACTCGTCACCAAACCATCACCCTCAGTTTGTCTTCTGAAGACTTGTCACCAAACCATCACCCTCAGTCTGTCTTCTGGACACTCTTCACCCCACCATCACCCTCAGTCTGTCTTCTGGAGACTTTTCACCCCGCCATCACCCTCAGTCTGTCTTCTGGAGACTCTTCACCCCACCATCACCCTCAGCCTGTCTTCTGGAGACTCTTCACCCCACCATCACCCTCAGTCTGTCTTCTGGAGACTCTTCACCCCACCATCACCCTCAGTCTGTCTTCTGGAGACTTATCACCCCACCATCACACTCAGTCTGTCTTCTGGAGACTCTTCACCCCATCATCACCCTCAGTCTGTCTTCTGGAGACTCGTCACCAAACCATCACCCTCAGTTTGTCTTCTGAAGACTTTTCACCCCACCATCACCCTCAGTCTGTCTTCTGGACACTCTTCACCCCACCATCACCCTCAGTCTGTCTTCTGGAGACTCTTCACCCCACCATCACCCTCAGTCTGTCTTCTGGAGACTGTTCACCCCACCATCACCCTCAGTCTGTCTTCTGGAGACTCTTCACCCCATCATCACCCTCAGTCTATCTTCTGGAGACTCTTCGCCCCATCATCACCCTCAGTCTGTCTTCTGGAGACTCTTCACCCCATCATCACCCTCAGTCTGTCTTCTGGAGACTCGTCACCAAACCATCACCCTCAGTTTGTCTTCTGAAGACTTGTCACCAAACCATCACCCTCAGTCTGTCTTCTGGACACTCTTCACCCCACCATCACCCTCAGTCTGTCTTCTGGACACTCTTCACCCCACCATCACCCTCAGTCTGTCTTCTGGAGACTCTTCACCCCATCATCACCCTCAGTCTATCTTCTGGAGACTCTTTGCCCCATCATCACCCTCAGTCTATCTTCTGGAGACTCTTCGCCCCATCATCACCCTCAGTCTGTCTTCTGGAGACTCGTCACCAAACCATCACACTCAGTCTGTCTTCTGGAGACTCTTCACCCCATCATCACCCTCAGTCTGTCTTCTGGAGACTCTTCACCAAACCATCACCCTCAGTTTGTCTTCTGAAGTATTGTCACCCCACCATCACCCTCAGTCTGTCTTCTGGAGACTCTTCACCCCATCATCACCCTCAGTCTGTCTTCTGGAGACTCGTCACCAAACCATCACCCTCAGTTTGTCTTCTGAAGACTTGTCACCAAACCATCACCCTCAGTCTGTCTTCTGGACACTCTTCACCCCACCATCACCCTCAGTCTGTCTTCTGGAGACTCTTCACCCCACCATCACCCTCAGTCTGTCTTCTGGAGACTCTTCGCCCCACCATCACCCGCAGTCTGTCTTTTGGAGACTCTTCACCCCATCATCACCCTCAGTCTGTCTTCTGGAGACTCTTCACCCCACCATCACCCTCAGTCTGTCTTCTGGAGACTTATCACCCCACCATCACACTCAGTCTGTCTTCTGGAGACTCTTCACCCCATCATCACCCTCAGTCTGTCTTCTGGAGACTCGTCACCAAACCATCACCCTCAGTTTGTCTTCTGAAGACTTGTCACCAAACCATCACCCTCAGTCTGTCTTCTGGACACTCTTCACCCCACCATCACCCTCAGTCTGTCTTCTGGAGACTTTTCACCCCACCATCACCCTCAGTCTGTCTTCTGGAGACTCTTCACCCCACCATCACCCTCAGCCTGTCTTCTGGAGACTCTTCACCCCACCATCACCCTCGGTCTGTCTTCTGGAGACTCTTCACCCCACCATCACCCTCAGTCTGTCTTCTGGAGACTTATCACCCCACCATCACACTCAGTCTGTCTTCTGGAGACTCTTCACCCCATCATCACCCTCAGTCTGTCTTCTGGAGACTCGTCACCAAACCATCACCCTCAGTTTGTCTTCTGAAGACTTTTCACCCCACCATCACCCTCAGTCTGTCTTCTGGACACTCTTCACCCCACCATCACCCTCAGTCTGTCTTCTGGAGACTTTTCACCCCACCATCACCCTCAGTCTGTCTTCTGGAGACTCTTCACCCCACCATCACCCTCAGTCTGTCTTCTGGAGACTTATCACCCCACCATCACACTCAGTCTGTCTTCTGGAGACTCTTCACCCCATCATCACCCTCAGTCTGTCTTCTGGAGACTCGTCACCAAACCATCACCCTCAGTTTGTCTTCTGAAGACTTTTCACCAAACCATCACCCTCAGTCTGTCTTCTGGAGACTCTTCACCCCATCATCACCCTCAGTCTGTCTTCTGGAGACTCTTCGTTTGGTTAAGTCAGTCAGTGATGTCTTGGCTTGTCCGCTGTCAGGCAGGACCCTGGGGGTCTGGGTACCTGGGCTGTCTGGTGTGTGTACCTGCTATTGGCACTGGCCCTGTGGCATGAACTTTCTGGGTCTTTGGTGGGTCCGAGATATGCCTCGGCTGGTGGGTGTGGTTTGTGGGCCGGCCTCTAGGTGGTCCTTCTGTGGTGTGGTGTAGTTTCTGGCTGGGCATGCCCATGATGCTTTGGTGGGTTCCTGTACAGCCTCTACGTATCAGCTGTCCTTCCCCTTGCGCCGCCATTGGGGGGCTGCAGGTAGCGGAACGGGAGGGGTGACCGTCCCAGTCCTACTGCAGTTGGCCGCGCTGCTCTGGTTTCTCCGTCCTCTCTCTCTCACATATACACTATATGGCCAATATTTCTAGTGGTGTTGGTAATATTCTGGAGAGGATTTTGAATTCAGCATTCAACAGTGAGATGAGCCTATATGATGCACAGTCTTCAGGCATTTTACTTTTTTTTTTTAATAAAGAAATGTGTGCTGTGGTAAAATCTTTTTCTTAAAAGAGGAATAAAACATATTCAGCTTGACCACATTGTATTGTTTTTTTTCTTTTACTTCGTTTGGGGTTACTTAGAAAAAAACAAATTTTGAATTTGAATTTTGAAATTTTGAACCATTAGATGACAATCTATGTACACCATATGGCCAAATGTATTGGCTCACCTGTCTTGAGTCGCATATTAACTTAAGTGACATCCCATTCCTAATCCATAGGTTTCAATATATATATATATATATATATATATATATATATATATATATATATATATATATATATATATATATATATATATATATATATATATATATAGTAAGTAAGAGCCAGTTCATAGGTCTCAAGTTGAGGAAAAGCCAGAGCCAAGGGATATGTTTTTAATTTTGACCTGTGCTCTTTATTTGGCTCCTGAAACTGTCGATTTCACCATTCTGACAGGACTATAAAGGTTTAAGAAGCTTTGATTAATAAGGTGGTGTCATACAGTCATAATTAAAAAAAAACAATAAAACAACAAAATATTAAAGTGGACCGAATTGAAGTAAAGGAAAGTTAAAACGGGAGCAATCTGCTCATACCGTGTCTACAGTGTGTACCGTGCTGTTCCGGATTGTAAGATGTGGAAAAGACAGGAGGCTTCTCCTGATGTCCACTGTCATCTCCACATTCTTCAGTGGATTCAGCTGCTCGTGGTTGGGTTTACACCAGAGGACCAGCTGCTCCACCTCCTTCCTGTATGCTGAATCATCACTGGCCCAATTGAGACCAATGATGGTGGAGTTGTCTTCAATCTTCAGGAGTTTCACACACAAATCTGTTGAGATGCAGTTATCATTATAAAAGCAGTGGAGCTGTGGGGAGAGGACATACCCCTGGGGTGCACCAGGCCTGGTAGTCCGGACCTGCTGCTTCTGATCTGCCAGGAAGCTGGTGAGCCACAGACAGGTAGAGGCAGCACTGGGAACTGGGTAAGCTTTTAGTGGAAGATTTTTGGAACCATTAACGGTTAAATATGAGCTGTCCACAAATAGGATCCTCATGTAGGTCTCTGGGGAGTCAAGATGATGCAGGAGGAAGTACAGCCTGATGATGATTGCATCACCCCAATATGCAAGGAGCTCAGCAGGAGTCTTGCTTCTTGCACTTAACCCTTTAATAACTTCTTTAAATCATATTAGACCTGTTTGTAAGAGTGTACCTTTTTAAGAACATTTTATTCAAGAAGACACCTTTTTAGTGTCTGGATGGAAAGTCTGTGTGTGTATGACTGTGCATCAGAAACAGAGTTATTAAGGTTCATTTAGTGATGGGGCAGTATGTGGCTGGAGGGCTGCCAGCTCTCTCGATTCAGTAGATCAAACTGATGTGAAGAAAATGAGAGGAGGAGCTGATTGGGCTAAGCGGACTTTGGCTATCACAGGAGAAATTAAGATTAATTGGCATATCATTGGCTGGGGAGATGGGACACAAATGACAAGCTGGCGGGAAGGGAGTTCACAATGACAAATGACAAGTCCATCCCACAATCAGGGCTGCTGAGAGCATCAATGGCCTTTTGGTGTGGATGACAGGCTCATCAACTACACTCCCATACATGCACACCAGATGGATACAGCCTGTTTATGCATCTGTTCTCACATTTGTCATGAACAAGTTATCAGATCACCAGCTTAAGAGACCCATGTCTTCTTTTTCATGCCAGGATGACATTTAGACTGAATTAATATGTTCAAGTTGTAGTCGCCTCTATTTGTTCCATGACTATTCCTTTACTCAAAAAATTGCAGAAGGACGAAAAAAACAAACAAACAGGGATGGCACCAAAACTAAAGAACCTATATGACAAAAGTATATAACATATACAAACTCAAACCTCAACCTCCGGTGACTCCTCCTCCAGCTAACATCTCGTTGTTTTCTCTGCCACTCGGCAGAAAAGCTCAGAGATAATGAGATATGCTCCTGCTGGGTCCATTTCTGGCTGCTCCGATTCTGTTAAGGTTGAGGGAAGCAGGACCAAATGCAGGAGATGAGGCAGCAGAACTTTAAAAACAAAAGAATCGTATTTAATAAAAAAGAGCTGCTTTGCAGGGATCCAAAGAAAATACAAAAAACTCCTTCACTTGAAAATAGTGGAAACAAAAAAAACAACAAAATAAAACAAAAAACAACCAAAAGAGAAAGGCAAAGCAACTAGATGGCAAAAACAACTATAACAAAACAGATGGACCAGCAGATAGGAAGGAAAAGACAGACTATATATACACTCACTGGGGCTGACAGACAGATGCAAACAACAGGACAGATGAGGCCAAGGAAACAGAAAACAAGACAAGGACGGAGCTGCGAAGTAAAACAGGAAGTGAAGTTAGGAGAAAACAAGACAAGACCAACATTAAACTCAACCTAGATTCTAACAGAAAACATCCAAACTAATGAATTGTGTATGACAAAAGTATACAAACTAAAAACCCGACCACCATGAGAGATTCACAGTATCATACCAGACCACACTGGTGGCCTGTTGATATGGACGATAGCCTCTGTAGACGCGACATCTACTCACCCATCTGAGCTGTCTGTCACCTGACAAACTAATCTAATAATAGAGACAGTTTAGTTCTGGGACCAAGGGCGTTGCCAGATGTAAACGTGTGACACAGCAGTGCTAGAGGGGCCCGAGAAGAAATGTCTGAAAATGAACCTTTAAACAAAGATCTCTGGTGAATTTTAAGGTTTCTGATTGGTAAATGAGTCTAAGCTGTGAGATTAAACATTGGATTCAACAAATCTGGCAGTGCAGCCAAAGACTGGCTGGCTGTGGACATGATTATGGGATCATTTTAGATGTTTGCTTTCTAGAAATGGAGATGAATCAGGTTCCTAGTAATTCTATTCTACAAAGATGGCAAACCTTTTATGAAAGAACTCCAGCATTTCAATAGTAATATAAATACTTCTATGATGATTTGTGGGCCTAAAGCCTCTATAACCTTACATACAGGAGTTATCCAGCAGGATGTCCATGGGATTGATAATGTAAAGGTTTAAGAAGATTGAGCACATTGTATGGAGGAAAAGAGCAACAGCTTACCAAACAACACCAAAACATGTCTCAACAGTGAAATATGGTGGAGAGAGTGCTTCATGACCTGGGCCTGGATCATCTACCATCATAGAGAAGAAATGACTTCCTAAGTTTACCACTATTTCCTCCAGGATCACATCTGTCCACCAGCTTAGTAGAATACTGTGGAATTTAAGGTCTGACCATCTCCAGGAGATGGTCAGATTCAACAAACTACAAATGTGTCGGAGCTGAGTAGCTCTGCTAAGAAGAATGATCCAGAACTCCTCCTGAACACTGAGCAGCTCTGATCCAGAGATCCTGAAAGATCTTGTTAAAGTCACTGCTGCCAAAAGAGTTTCAACTAGCTACTGACTCCACTTGGTCCTGCAGCTCTGTGGATGTTCTGTGGATGTTCTGTGGATGTTCTGTGGATGTTCTGTGGATGTTCTGGGGATGTTCTGGGGATGTTCTGTGGATGTTCTGTGGATCTTCTGGGGATGTTCTGTGGATGTTCTGTGGATCTTCTGTGGATGTTCTGTGGATCTTCTGTGGATGTTCTGTGGATGTTCTGGGGATGTTCTGGGGATGTTCTGGGGATGTTCTGTGGATGTTCTGTGGATGTTCTGGGGATGTTCTGGGGATGTTCTGGGGATGTTCTGTGGATGTTCTGTGGATCTTCTGGGGATGTTCTGTGGATGTTCTGTGGATGTTCTGTGGATGTTCTGTGGATGTTCTGGGGATGTTCTGTGGATGTTCTGGGGATGTTCTGTGGATGTTCTGTGGATGTTCTGTGGACGTTTCACGGGTGCGTCCAGTAAAGACACAGAAGTGATAATTGTTTGTATGTTATCAGCTTAAGTGCATTTGTTTGTCTTTTATGGGGATTTTAAACATCAGATGACGCGTTAGGGCAAATGCAGAGAACTAATTAATTCCAAAGAGTTCACATCTTTTTTTCTTGCCTCTATCTCATTTATGCCATGAATCAAGCTAGAAATTAAACCAATTAAGAGAAATGTAGTTAATGTTTGTGTATGACTCACATGTGGACAGTTTGAAACTCTCTAAAAATGATACACAGCATCGAGTGTTTGCTTCCACTCAGAGGAGAAAATAAGATCTAACTGAATGATATTCATGTGAAGGATGAACATGATTACACACCTTTAGTTGTCAACCTGAACCACGGCGAACGCCACAGTATCTGCCACTTTGAACACTTCCTGTTTGCTAAAAGCAGAGAATGACACAGAGAGCTAACAAAAGCGTTTTTTTCCCGTATCACTTCCACTGTTTTGTTCACTGTTCCTCAGCACCACGTTTCAAAGAGAGCCACCTGAATGTCCAACCTGGTAATGCTGCTGATTAATAGGATGGGCTTTTTCAGCACTTTGGCCTGATGGCAACAGTGGGAGCTCAGTAATGGAAATGTCATTTTCATGCTGCTTTAAATGGGACTTTATTATAGGAACTAAAGTGGCTGGTACAGCTACAAGGCAGCCCACTGAGGGGAGTGGCATCTGCCTTATATTTCTGCTTTAAGCAGATCAGGGCTGGAGCACATTTTTACTCATCTATGCCAATTTGTTCTAAATGTCTTGGACCAGTGACACGTCAGTGGACACATGCAGTTCAGCTGTAGTAAATAATCATTTAAGAGTGCTCTGAAAGGAGTGACTGCAGCGGAGAACTTTATAATGGAAGGAAGGACTTCAGGATGACGTTTCTCCACCATGTGACGTTTCCACAGCAGAAGCCGCACATGTCCTGATTAACTCAACACCTAAATACCACAATGCAACCTCATTTACAAGTGACATATGCATCCTTTCTCAAATAAAAAGTTAAACCAGGACTTCATAAACCTACTACCTAAGGTAAAATATTATAATAGAGCACATTTTAAAACATGAAAAGTTTACAAAATGTGTGTTACAATATAATGTAAAAGTAATAAACAGAAATAAATAAACAGTAAAATAGAAAGATATGCACTAAAGAGATGAAGTTCATGTTGGTGTTCATCCTCCGTTCCGTTTACACAGCAGATCGACCTGCAAGGAAGTCAATCACAAGAATGTTTTAGAGAAAATAGACAAAAGCACAATAACTGCACTCTGACCATTCATCAACTTTATGTTTGCTGTGGCAGATGTTGGTAAAAAAGTCAGAAGGCCTCAAATGAGATTTCATCCATGTACAAGGAGATTGTTTAAAAAGTTCAAAAACACATTCTATTTTATACCTTTCATTGTTTTAAAATGGGAAACACCAGAAAGGGTAGGATGTGAAAAGAAACAGCTACAGGTGCAAGGTGAGTATCACATTATATTGTGTATATTATATGTGTCACACTGCCTCATGATGTTAGGATGCTCGTGCAATGTTAAAACGTTTGAGTAAACTCGTAATCTCAGCAATCCATCTAAACAGGGGCGCTCAAAAACACCTCGGTTCTGAAATGCTCCTTATTGGACCTGACGTCACACCGAGGATGGAACAAAACTGTAGAAGCGCCAGCACGTCAACCTGCTGCACGCCAGCCCGCTGCACCCCAGCCCGCTGCACATCAGCCCCCTGCACATCAAACCGCAGCACGCCAGCCCGCTGCACGCCAGCCCGCTTCACCCAGGCCCGCTGCACGTCAGCCTGCTGCACATCAAACCGCTGCACGCCAGCCCGCTGCACATCAAACCGCTGCACGCCAGCCCGCTGCACATCAAACCGCTGCACGCCAGCCTGCTGCACATCAAACCGCTGCACGCCAGCCCGCTGCACGCCAGCCTGCTGCACATCAAACCGCTGCACGCCAGCCCGCTGCACGTCAGCCCGCTGCACATCAGCCCGCTGCACATCAGCCCGCTGCGCGTCAGCCCGCAGCACGCCAGCCTGCTGCGCGTCAGCCCGCTGCGCGTCAGCTCGCAGCACGCCAGCCCGCTGCACGTCAGCCCGCTGCACGCCAGCCCGCTGCACGCCAGCCCGCTGCACGCCAGCCCACTTCACCCCAGCCCGCTGCACGCCAGCCCGCTGCACGTCAAACCGCTGCGCGTCAGCCCGCTGCGCGTCAGCCCGCTGCGCGTCAGCCCCCTGCACATCAGCCCCCTGCACATCAAACCGCTGCACGCCAGCCCGCTGCACGCCAGCCCGCTGCACGCCAGCCCGCTTCACCCCAGCCCGCTGCACGCCAGCCCGCTGCACGTCAAACCGCTGCGCGTCAGCCCGCTGCGCGTCAGCCCGCTGCGCGTCAGCCCGCTGCGCGTCAAACCGCTGGGCGTCAGCCCGCTGCGCGTCAGCCCGCTGCGCGTCAGCCCGCTGGTGAGTATCACATTATATTGTGTATATTATATGTGTCACACTGCCTCATGATGTTAGGATGCTCGTGCAATGTTAAAACGTTTGAGTAAACTCGTAATCTCAGCAATCCATCTAAACAGGGGCGCTCAAAAACACCTCGGTTCTGAAATGCTCCTTATTGGACCTGACGTCACACCGAGGATGGAACAAAACTGTAGAAGCGCCAGCACGTCAACCTGCTGCACGCCAGCCCGCTGCACCCCAGCCCGCTGCACATCAGCCCCCTGCACATCAAACCGCAGCACGCCAGCCCGCTGCACGCCAGCCCGCTTCACCCAGGCCCGCTGCACGTCAGCCTGCTGCACATCAAACCGCTGCACGCCAGCCCGCTGCACATCAAACCGCTGCACGCCAGCCCGCTGCACATCAAACCGCTGCACGCCAGCCTGCTGCACATCATACCGCTGCACGCCAGCCCGCTGCACGCCAGCCTGCTGCACATCAAACCGCTGCACGCCAGCCCGCTGCACGTCAGCCCGCTGCACATCAGCCCGCTGCACATCAGCCCGCTGCGCGTCAGCCCGCAGCACGCCAGCCTGCTGCGCGTCAGCCCGCTGCGCGTCAGCTCGCAGCACGCCAGCCCGCTGCACGTCAGCCCGCTGCACGCCAGCCCGCTGCACGCCAGCCCGCTGCACGCCAGCCCACTTCACCCCAGCCCGCTGCACGCCAGCCCGCTGCACGTCAAACCGCTGCGCGTCAGCCCGCTGCGCGTCAGCCCGCTGCGCGTCAGCCCCCTGCACATCAGCCCCCTGCACATCAAACCGCTGCACGCCAGCCCGCTGCACGCCAGCCCACTGCACGCCAGCCCGCTTCACCCCAGCCCGCTGCACGCCAGCCCGCTGCACGTCAAACCGCTGCGCGTCAGCCCGCTGCGCGTCAGCCCGCTGCGCGTCAGCCCGCTGCGCGTCAAACCGCTGGGCGTCAGCCCGCTGCGCGTCAGCCCGCTGCGCGTCAGCCCGCTGCGCGTCAAACCGCTGCGCGTCAAACCGCTGCGCGTCAGCCCGCTGCGCGTCAGCCCGCTGCGCGTCAGCTCGCAGCACGCCAGCCTGCTGCACGTCAGCCCGCAGCGCGTCAGCTCGCAGCATGCCAGCCTGCTGCACGCCAGCCTGCTGCACGTCAGCCCGCAGCGCGTCAGCTCGCAGCATGCCAGCCTGCTGCACGCCAGCCCGCTGCACGTCAGCCCGCTGCACGCCAGCCCGCTGCCCATCAAACCGCTACACGCCAGCCCGCTGCACGTCAGCCCGCTGCACGCCAGCCCGCTGCACGCCAGCCCGCTGCCCATCAAACCGCTACACGCCAGCCCGCTGCCCATCAAACCGCTACACGCCAGCCTGCTGCACGTCAGCTCGCAGCACACCAGCCCGCTGTCCTCAGCGTTACATCAAGGATCAGTTTCAACACATCTGCACTTTCAACGGTGCGTTTGGCAGGTCATGGAGACTCAGCCCCACGAGAGTTTAAACTGTATCCTGATAAATGGTCTGCACTTATAAAGTGTCTTTTAAACATTATCTAAGATCTAGAAAGCACTTTACAATGTGTGTCTCATTCACACAAGCAGATCTTGGTTTCACTTCCATTCTCTGCGTCTGTGATCATCAATGAACATCTGACTAATCACAGCTCAGAGCAGGAGGTAATGAGGCGTTTAATCTGGTGCAAGTAACAGAGAAACGTATGTAAAACACGAAGAGTAAAGCTTTATTCAAAGCCGAGTATGTTGTTTAACTAAAATAATAATAAAAAAGAAATAAACTAAGAATGATAAAAAATATCAGTATTGAATGCTGCATCTGCAGTTCCACACTTCGTCTTGTGCAGGCTGTTGAGAAGGACCTACTTCCAGCAGCAGACTTTGGTTTGAAGTATCTGGTGGGTTTGAAACGCGGATCAGTGCTGGTTTACTATGTTACGTATGTACGTGCGGTACGTACTGAACTGACCCACTGAGTGGCTGCTCCTGTTCAGCATTTCAGGTTGACATGAAAGGACACTGTTTTTGTTATCAAACAGCTTGTTAAATTATTGAGTATTGATTAACTATCTTGGGACATTTAATGGTTTGTTGATTTGTGAATTAAATTTTCAAATGAAGGTCGGTTTTGTTGAAATAACTCGTAGCTTGTGTTTCAACTTCCCTTCAATTATATTAGACCAATTTTTTTTTTTTTACCACAACCAAAAACTTCATACCACAACTTATCCAAAAATCTGAACTAAATTGTGAATTGGTTGGAAGTATAACACAATCTTTTAAAGGATCATAAACTAAAGTGAGACATACATATTCATGAGGGACAGAAAAAGCATCCTCTTCACTATTTGGTTCCATTTAGCTCGCTTAGTTTTTTGTAATCTCCTAAATGACCACTAACTGATATTTCTAATGAGCTCTATTCAAACAAAAAAAAAAGATTTAACGTAGACTGCAAACCACTAAGAAATGTGTTGGCATGTCTTGGACCCAGAGAGGTAATAAAACCACAAGATCAACTGGTTACATCATGACAACTTCTCCTCCAGCACGACCGTTGGACTAAAACACATTCAGCGCGTTCTCAAACTGTGAAACAAAGCTGCCACGTATAAATACCTAATTAGATTTTCAACAGTCTATGTGCCAGTTTGACTAATGTTGTCATTTGTTCTCTTGAGACATCTCGAGATTATTTAATGCCACCAGGTTCACAGTTAAATCAAAGTTTAAAAAAAAACAACATTAAAAATTACAGTAATACACAAAGTCATATGTGTCTTATTTAGAACACCTAGAAAGGTAAAGCTTAGGTGATCTCAGTAATTACATGTCACCCGTGTGCAAACACAGTTTTCAAGAATAAGTGTTTAAAAATACTGAATTTAAAAAAACATCAACTGCGAGTCAACATTGTGAGTCTGTGCTAGTTTATTCATGAAATCTTGGTTCAGCAAAGCACACAAACACTCGACCATCCTGTGAAGAAAACATTTTAAATTTCATAGCTAACCTTGTTTGGGAGTTGAAGCTGGGACCGCTGAAGCAGGGACCACGCTCCTGGACCAACAAACCACAGAACAAATACCATCCTCCAATTTAAAATTCATCTGGCAACTCACAGATTCAAAGTTTAGAATTCCACACACATTTTATGTCCATGAAACCCTTTTTGTTTAAATGACATTTCAGAAATGCTCTGTTTGTTCATATTTTTCCATTGTCTACCAGCCTAGAAATCTAAATGTTTCATATTTCTTGTGCTTCTTTGTCATTTGAATTTGCTTTGGCATTGACAGTTTTGATTTTGGCTTCAAAACCTGAACCAAAGACGGCACTCAAACCATTCCTTTGTAAGGTAGATGTATTCGCCGTTTTGCCAACAGGCTAGGGCAAATGACTAATTTATTCTTCTACACATCCCACTCTCCAGAAGACTCATTTTCATCGCCCTGAATACTTCCCCTTGGTGGTTGCTCTGAATGGTTGTAGCGCTAACCAACGGCGAGGAAAGGCAGTTTGAGAAGCAGCTGTTGGTGCTGCCTCTTGGATGGGGAACCCCTGTGGGTCGTTTTTACACCTTATGTCTTTCTAGATGTTGGTCTGATCTATCGGGCTGATTTTCCACTCTAATTCTTACAACTTTAGTCTAATCTGTCAAGCTTTGTAAAAAAATTGTTTCATTTCATTTCCTTTTAAAAAACAATTTTATTTTAGTCTTCTGGCAAAATCCTTTTACTAAAACATTGTCCAGGAACACGTTATCAGAAAAGACATTCTTTGAGTTGTAGACTTGGGAGCATGCTGTATTTTCCTACTTGGCTTAAGTTGTATTCATGAGGAAAACGAGACAAGCTTTTATTTTATATTATATTTAGGGCCCATGGTATCCTTAAGTCAAGTCAAAGCCAAAGTCAAAGTCACATTGTTTTGGGGGGGAGGGGCTGTGAGAGTGGTCAGCTTCCTGACGGCCTGGTGGATGAAGCTGTCCAGTCGGCTGAGGACCTCAGCTTTCTTAGAAAGTGTATTCAATGCGGACCCTTCTCATGTACTGACGTGCCACAAACACTAACTGCATGGCATTTGTTTAAAGAGCTTTTGTCCAGTGAAGTAAAAAGAAAAATCAAACAACAAACTGGAAATCCCTGATGTGCTGGTTGTGAGTTTGTCAGTTCCCCTGACGCAGCTTCGATCCACAGTGAAGTATTTAGCCCATATTTTATGACTTTATCATCATTTGTGGATTAACTTTGATCTTTTAGGAACCCTGTGCAGCAGCCTGTTGCAGTAGCTCCCAGTGTGTGTTGCTTTTGCTCCTTTTGGGGTCTCTGGTACCCAAATGAGTATTTTAATGTGTCTTTGCCTTTGTATTTATCTTGACTGGGACCACGGCTCCATTTAGTTTTTCAGTTTTCCCAGGAGCTCTACTGCTGTTATTTGTCTGCACTCTAGGAGAGTTGTGCACAGTGGGGTGAAGACATCGTGAAAAGCTGATCACATGATGCAAGCCGCTGCTGCTGTGGAGGACCAGGCGTGTCGCACGTAAAGGACCACACCACAAATATCTACTGTACAGGATGAAAATATTATACAATCTGAATATTATTCATCTTCAAGTGGCTGGAGGATTGTGCGATATGCAGTACCACGGTAATCATTGCAGGTGATTTAATTAAGACTGAAAACATTGACAGTCTATATAAAATACCAAAAAACATCTTATTCTGAACTTGCCCATAGATGGACAGTGCCAAGGTTGTTGTTCAGCGTTTTCTTTGCATCAGTTATATTTTTTGTAGTTAATGAAAGGCGCATTCACACTTGGTCAGCTTTAGTAGTCCAAACAATCTCTGACTGATTTGTCAGACTTTTTTGTGATTATATGAACACTCCAAAGAAACTCGGGCTCCTATATACACTAATCTGTGTGTATATATAGGTATTTAGGAAAATAGCCTAAGGATTTCACTGATTAAGTGATTTTGTAAGTACATACTGCTGAGCAATCTTTTAACAATGATGGGCTCTGATGTTTGCTTGATATTAAGAGATCGTCTTTAACAGTGCCCATGTTGTCAAATTGATATTAAATTATACAGTCATATGACTATTATGTAGTTTCATTACATAGTGGTTGAGTTGTCTAACTTTTCACATCTTTACGAAATTAAAGCTACATATTGTTTTTTCTCTCTCTATCTGCAACAAATGGAAGTCGTAGCAGCAAACCAAAGTCCCGCTTGGACACTGCTGGAAACTAATGTTTTATTAGTTTTAATAGAATATTATTGCTGGGGAGTTTGGAAAACCACATCGTTATGTTAAACGTTATGGTTCTTGGTGTGATTCACCTTTTATATCTTTTGTAATTTGCGTTTGATGATTTTATATATATATATATATATATATATATATATATATATATGCCTTTTCCTACTCCACCTCATCCTACTCCGCCTCGTCCTCCTCATCTGCATTGTCCTACTCTGCCTCCTCCACCTCCTTGTCCTCGTCACCCTCGTTATCCTCCTTGTCGTTCTCGTCCTTCGCCTCGTCCTCATCATTTTCCTCAGCTGCCTCATTGTCCGCCTCCTCCTCCACCTCATCCTCCTCTGCTTCGTCCTCCTCTGCTTCGTCCTTGTCTGCATCGTCCTACTCTGCCTCTGCGTCCTCCACCTCCTTGTCCTCGTCATCCTCATCGTCCTACTCGTTCTCGTACTCCTCGTTCTTGTCCTGCTTGAGGTGTTGAATGAGGGCAGCTTTTGCACATGTCTCCATTGTACTTCTGATGGCAGAAACCCAGAATTCCAAGCTACTGATAAAGGTGAGCAGTTACTGTTCTCATTTCTTTGATAAGAGTTTTTCCTCAGCTGCCCTCGTAAAGCATCAATCCCTCGCCTTTTCAGACTCTGTCTTCTTTGATATGAAAGAAAACAAAAAAAAAAAAACAGAGTGCTAAGCAATTTTGACAGGTCATATAGGCCATGAATGGCATGTATTTCCATGCTGGTTAGTTGTTGCAAAAAACTTAAAAACCTCCCAAACCCATGTGTAGTTTGCCTTAGTTCTGTCACGATTCGGGTAAACAAACCCCAGAATAGAGAGCCAATGAAGGTAGAAACTGGTTTATTCTCCCAATATGGGACACATAAAAAAGCAGGAACCAGGCTAGGCAGACGTAGCATCCCCAAAGCGGAACGTGGCTTGGCTTGACTCGACTTGACTCGAATAATCCACAAGGCGAAAACTTGACTTGGCTTGACTTGTCTTGGCTAGGCTTACCTCGAACAATCCCCAAGGCAAAACTTGACTTGACTTGACTAGACTTGACCTGACGTAGCTATGCATGACTCGAATAATCCACAAGGCAAAACTTGACATGACTTGAACTTGACTTGGCTTGACTTGACTTGACTAGACTTGACTTGACATAGCTATGCAGGACTCGAATAATCCACAAGGCAAAACTTGGCTTGGCTTGGCTTGGCTTGGCTAGACTCTTGGCATTGAACGCAATCCTCTGGCAAAACTTGACTTGACTAGACTTGACCTGACGTAGCTATGCATGACTCGAATAATCCACAAGGCAAAACTTGACATGACTTGAACTTGACTTGGCTTGACTTGACTTTAAAACTTGACTTGACTTGACTAGAATTGACTTGACATAGCTATGCAGGACTCGAATAATCCACAAGGCAAAACTTGGCTTGGCTTGGCTTGGCTTGGCTTGGTTAGGCTTGGTTAGGCTTGGTTAGGCTTGGTTAGGCTTGGTTAGGCTTGGTTAGGCTTGGTTCTGGCTCCTCGGACGGGAATCTCCTGGCAACTCAAGTGGTGAGTGTCTGCAGTATATATCCAGGAGAAACCAGGTGCGGGTGATTATAAATCAAGTGATGCATTTGATGATGGCTGGGACCTTGGAGTTCCGACCTGTGACAGAACCCCCCCCACAAGGGTCGGCTCCTGACGACCCCTCAGGTTAAACCGAGACCAAAGACGAACAGGGAGGGTGGAGGGGGTATGGTCGGAGGGCTAAGCGTCCTCTGCGGGGTTCCCTAGTGGCCAGGAGATTCTGTCACGATTCGGGTAAACAAACCCCAGAATAGAGAGCCAATGAAGGTAGAAACTGGTTTATTCTCCCAATATGGGACACATAAAAAAGCAGGAACCAGGCTAGGCAGACGTAGCATCCCCAAAGCGGAACGTGGCTTGGCTTGGCTTGACTCGACTTGACTTGACTTGACTTGACTTGACTTGAATAATCCACAAGGCGAAAACTTGACTTGGCTTGACTTGTCTTGGCTAGGCTTACCTCGAACAATCCAAGGCAAAACTTGACTTGACTTGACTAGACTTGACCTGACGTAGCTATGCATGACTCGAATAATCCACAAGGCAAAACTTGACTTGACTTAGACTTGACTTTAAAACTTGACTTGACTAGACTTGACTTGACTTGACTTGACTTGACTTGACATAGCTATGCAGGACTCGAATAATCCACAAGGCAAAACTTGGCTTGGCTAGGCTTGGTTCTGGCTCCTCGGACGGGAATCTCCTGGCAACTCAAGTGGTGAGTGTCTGCAGTATATATCCAGGAGAAACCAGGTGCGGGTGATTATAAATCAAGTGATGCATTTGATGATGGCTGGGACCTTGGAGTTCCGACCTGTGACACTTTCATCTGTTATCTAAATGTGCTTACTGCTTTTTAGAGTTATGTGGATCTGGTGGAGCTTCTGCCAGCTGTCCAGGTGAAAGCCAGGGGTACACCCTGGAGACGACCAGCCATCACCGGGCCACATATAGAACACTAGAATTACTAGTTAATCAGAATCATCAATGACTCTGACAAACATGTTTTTGCACTGCAGGAGTACTCCGTAGTAGCCAGAGGAAACCCGTGCAACACCTGGAGAACATGCAAACACACATACAAAGGCTCTCCTCAAGACTCCCAGCAGGCAACAACGCTACAAAACCAAGACACCAGCTGCATAAGACGCCTAGTAAACTACCAACAAAGATCTCATGACCTTAATTCTAACAGCTGCCTGCTTGTGGGTGCAGTTTTGGTTGAACTACTTGCCTGTCACATCCCAAACGTTTTACTACCAAGCTTATTCTTAACTGCCTCAGGACATGTGACTTATTTCATATTTCACTAACAGTTAGTGTCGTCAGGAAAGAAATACTTTGTTCAGTGGAGTTTGATCAGAACGCTCACATTCTCACGGAGGCAGAAGTAGGCAGGCCAAGAGGAGCAGACGCCTCCTGAAGTTGCTCGTCTGCGGTGGCCACTAGAGTCAGGTCAGACCATAAGGGAGTCGCCGAAGTTGAAGAAATGCCCACAGCCACTGCCGGGAGGGCCTGGCCGATTTCCTCTCTAATTCTGACAATTTTATTGCTAAAGAAGCTCATAAAGTCTTCACTAGTGAGAGCTGCAGGGATGCACGGCTCAACAGAGTTGTGGCTCTTTGTCAGCCTGGCTACAGTGCTGAACAGAAAACGTGGGTTATTTTTATTATCCTCTATTAACACTGAATAATAGGCTGTTCTAGCTTTGCGAAGCGCTTTTTTATACACAATTAGACTATCTTTCCATGCATAATAAATATCTACAGACCTACTAGAGTACCACTTTCTTTCCATTTTACGCACTTTCTGTTTTAACATACGAATATGTAAGTTAAACCAGGGAGTTAAGCTCCTATGGTTAAGCTCCCTCTTTCTCAAAGGAGCAACTACATCCAAAGCTGAGTGCAACACATCTGCAGTGCTACCGACAAGGAAATCAACGTCTGCAGGGGTAGAACCGAGGTCACAGCGCTCAACTGCTTCACTATGTTCCACTGTATGAAGATGAAGAGCAATGGCCTCCCTAAATTTAGTAACAGCTTTATCGGATAGACACCTGCTAAAGTAATTCCTCCTATTATGCGTAACGTTGTCAATGTTGAATTCAAACATTATTAAATAGTGGTCGGATAGGAGGGAGTTTACATGTGACACTAACAGATTATCAAGTTCTACACCGTAGACGAGGACCAGGTCAAGAGTATGATTAAGACAATGCGTCGGTTCGTTAACTTTTTGTAAAATCCCCATCGATTCTAGAAGAGAATCAAATGCCAACTTAAGATTGTCGTTGTCAACATCCATATGAATGTTAAAGTCGCCCACTATGATGACTTTATCTGTACTGATCAATAAACTAGATAAGAAATCTGAGAACTCAGACAGAATCTCCAGATAAGCTCCAGCAGGAGGCCGGTAAACTACCACCAACAAAACAGGCTTCTCTGATTTCCAGCTCGGCAGTTTTAAACTGAGCGTGAGGCTTTCAAATGTATTATAATTGCATTTAGGTTTGGATTTTATTGTAAGACTGGAGTCGTAGATTTCCGCTACTCCTCCACCTCGACCTGTGATTCGAGGAATATGATCATTAAAGTAACCGGACGGCGTCGATTCATTTAAACTAACAAACTCTTCCTCTTGGAGCCACGTTTCTGTTAGGCAGAAAATGTCACTCCGGGTCTCAGTTATTAGATCGTTTAGTAATAGAGACTTGGAGCTTAAAGATCGTATATTTAGTAATCCGCATCTAATTGTTTGGTCTTTAGTTCGCACTAAATGCGTATTTGTTTTTATTTTTACGAGGTTATTTTGGTTAACGCCTCTATTACGTCGCGCTTGGTGAAGATTTGGAGGACGGGGAATCGATACTAAATCTATTTTACTTGGCACCTCGTTAAAATCTCCGATTACATCATTTACTTCTACCTTTTTTATTGGCAGGCGATAGTCCTGGAGAAGCAGCAGAGAAGCGTGTAAGACTGCAGCTCTGCACCCCGGCCTGGACCCTGGAATGTCAGGGGGTAGATATTGTTTGTTTTTATTTAATTGTATATGTCCATCACTTTGGTCAACCTTGGTTGTTTCTAAATGTGCTTTTTAAATAAATTTAGTAGCTTCCAAAGCCAACCAACTATCAGCATGCGTCAGCCGCTTACTTTTTGGGGCTTGGGCGTGGAGGACCCAGGTTCAAGCCCAGCGCTGCCCACTGGGGGCCCTTAACTCCCAATTGCTCCCCAGTTGCTAGTTGATGGGTTAAAAGCAGAGGTCCAATTGCATGTGCATCGTACATACAGCGTGTGCTCGATGTCCATACTGACAAGAATGAGAGAGAAGTATGCAATATTACAAATGGGGTCATCATACCGGCTTGTTGTACCCAGTCAAGGTAGAGTTGTCCCTATTGGTCCACATTGCGGGGTAGACAGTGTCCACTCTGCATCCTCTGATGTAATCTGGTGCAGCTATCTCCTTGATCAAAGACTGGGACAGTTCATTAAAATTAGTTGACATTTGTGTGTTAATTTCATGTAGATGATACCCATCCTTTACATTGAGACTACTAAATTGATTGTGCCCTCTCATAAGACATTGTCTTTGTTCCAATGTTTTCCCCTTAAAGAGAAGCTTGCCTTAAAAGCCTCAAACATCAGTCTTTGGTTCTAAACTTCCACCTAGTTGCAGATTCTCCAAGTCCTTCAATCAGATGATCTGAAAGCAACACATCCTCATCCTTAATGCTTCTCAAGTCCTTCCTTTTAAGCCTAAGAATGTCCTCCTGTTGTCTCAATGCAACAGCACTAATGTCCTCATGTGGTTCCTGGCAGGCATTAAAAAACGAGGAAGTGGCTTTATCCCAATATAGTTGATCTAATATCCCTGAAAATGAGCTGTGCTGTGTTATGCTTCTTAGGAATTCATATTTCATACTTCCCTCTTAGCTTTGCGCTCTAAACGGCACAGTTAATTAGTTAATCCAGCCCTAAATTCGAATAGGACTCCTTGTAAAGCAAAACGTTGTGTTGGGATTACGTTTCCACTCTTCTAAACCAGTTTCTGAATCTGTCTCTTTAAATGTAGACATTATCTTATGGATCAGGGGAGTCATACCAACTGGTCTGAACGATGCACTAGGCGCTGAAATATCTTTGTTAGGCCCAGGTTGGGGCTCACTTTTATCTGTCATGTTGGTTTTGCCCACCACTGATCTCTTTTGAATTGGTGGGTCCTGTTGTAAAGGGTGGGATACATACAGAGCCTCTTAGCACCATTCAGCTCTCATGCCTTGAGCCAGCCTACAGTTCAGGGGGGAGCCTCAGCATCAACTCTGGACACCCAAATGCGTACTTTGAATTTGACATATAAACTTCAGGTGGCTTAATCCACTCCTTGTGCCACAATGCCAAACCTCTTGGTGTTTGCACCATCTTCTAATCCTAAAACTGTGTCCTTTCCAGATTGATGTACAGCAACAATTGCTTCTCTAAGACCCTTGCTGATATATTTTCCTCTTGGCACTGTGTTAACACACAGCTGAATGTTTTAGATCAGAAAAACATCTGCTCACCCTCTTAAATCCTATGGAAACAGTTAGGGGATACTTTCCTTTCCCTCCTCTTAAATAATGGTTAATGTTGTTGATTGTATTGTTTACACAAAATAAGACTTAAGGAAGGAAAACTTTGACTATTAAAATCTTTTCAAATTTCTGTTTGATATTACAATTAATAAATGTATCCAAATGTATCCAAACCCACAGACTGGTTTTAATTGTATGAATGCCATAAATACATTTTAATAATGAAAACATTGCAGAGAAGTATGAGAAATGACCAGCTTGCAAAATGAAATAAATAATAAAGTACAGCATAAATTAGAGTTCTAACACATGGGAAAAATACAACATTATTAAATATGAAATTTTAATCACATTTAGTTATGATTATGAAAAAGGGAACTAAAAAATATCCAACAGGCTGATGATTCAATACAAAGAAATCTTTTGTACCCATCAAAAGTGAATGAGGAGAGTGTTTGCTTTCAGAATAATCATATTGACTGCAGATAAGTGGAAAAAAAGGGGAAAAACATCAACGACAACCTCTCTCCTCATGAGAGCAGACCTCTCGAATGTCTTTTATTAGCTCCACACCCTCTGAGATGGGTCAGGAGGGAGCACAAGCTGCCATGTTTTTATTGTGCTGCTTTTTATTTTTTCTGGGAAATTTCTACAGAAAACCAAATGAAGGGCCACTTGGCTCTGCCGACACACCAGGAATGAATATGCCATTACTCCAGTTATCTGATGTGTAGCTCTGGGCTGCTGACGCTTGTCCAGTCAGCTGGATCTGATGGATTTATCCCTGAAGACAAACCGTGCTCAACACAGCTAGATGAAAACTGGCTCTGCTGCAAATTAAAGGCAGATTTTATGGGATTGCTGAAAAGACTTCTTTGGCCATACTCCTTTTTCATGAGGAATGAAACAAATTTAGCTAGTCACAATACTTCAGCGCCCCTATTTTTCACTTTCAACTCTTTACTTTGATATTTTATTAGTGTGAGCATTCATATATTGATATGTGCGTGTATGACGCTGTCATCGACTGCTGGACCAGCTGACTCATTTGGAGACTGCTGGAAACGCTGTGAGAGCCATGTTGTTTTAACTACTCAAGTATCTTCAGCAGCATTCACTTCGGTGAAGGAAGCTGGAGGGGGCAAGAGTGGACGACCTCCCCTACAGGCTGCAGTACGTGAGGCTGAGCAACTGTGTGTCTGAGGTGGTGGTCTGCAGCACCGGGCCGCTCAGACAGTGTTGTCACTCATAAGTAAAACTATTAGCTGTCCTAACAATCACTCAATGATGTCAACACTCAATTTGCATGATTGGCTATTAGTATGTGATTGTAATGCATGTTGTAAGAGAAAGATGT
>JABWDQ010000184.1:3765046-3810046 GCA_014839995.1 Xenentodon cancila | reverse complement strand
GCCGAGCAAGTGATTTCTGGCTGTCTCCAATGTAAAGGGCATTACAATAATCTAATCGTGTGATATAAGCATGGATTAAAATATTAACGTGATGTCGGGAAAGAAAAGGCTTAACCTTGACCAGTTTATGTAGGTGAATAAGGCTGGACTTGACCACGGGTATAATATATGAGTATTAAAGGTACAGTTGGTGTCCAGTTTTACAGCCAGGCATGTTGCTGTAAGTTTTACGTTTGCTTAAAAAGCCCAAGTCGACATGCATCTTAGAGGCATCACTAGGCAAAACAACATGACCTCAGTCTTATCTTGATTAAAGTGTAATAAATTAAGTGTCATCCATGTCTTCATTTCAGCAATACACTAGTAATTGCTTAGCAGAGTAAGCTTTTTCATGCTTCAGTGGAATATATATTTGGCTGTCATCAGCATAAAAGTGGAATGAAATTCCATGTTTTCAGAGAACTGACCCAAGAGGAAGCAAGTATAGTGAAAAAAGAAGAGGGCCAAGAATAGAACCCTGAGGCACTCCGCATGCACTCGGTAGCAAGAAAAAGAGGCCTTAAAAACCGCTCTTCATAAACCAGAGTCACGTGTCTTAAAGCTTCATCCATTGTTTGTTACAGTCTATCAGTGACATGTGGTGAGGCACTGACATCTTCACAGTCAGATTTACAAATATATAAACCCTACAGAGCAGCAGTGTTTTGTTTAAAATTTTATATCATCATTCCTTACATGTACAAACTGTAGCATAGAAAAAAAGAACTTTAAAAAATTTTATTCTCGTCTTCCCTTTACTTATGAATGAAGTCCATCCGCCACTCCTTTTAAATAAAAGCATTGATAAGTTGTTTGTAAAGTCTCTTTATCCTTATTGTTTGGCAGCCGAGGAGTTGACAGAGGAATCCCGGTGATTACTATCGCCCCCTGCCGTGAGGCATGAGAACTGCAGCCTCACTTTGCAGTTTTATAACCGCTCAGCGCTAGAATACGTTACACACATACAGTTGGTGATAATAAAAATAAACACTGTGCATTAAATACACCAGTTGAACTAATTAAATTTTATTCATACAGTAAAAGTGGAACATTTTATTAGGATCATGCAGACGGACGGCAAAACTCACAGCAGAGCAGAGTGGTTGTGAAATCCACGGTGAGGCTGAGCGCTGAGCACTCGCTCTTCTTACTAGTAAATGTGAAAATTATGCAATTAAAAAAAAAACAATCAAAAAATTGTGAAGTTGAATGAAAAAGAACTTTAACACTGACTAAATATGCCCGTTTAATTTATTTTTAATTTTATATTTCCATGATGACAGGTGAACCTCCCCTGACTGCACGTCACTGCAGTCTATGCTGTCCACATCATAATGGGTTGTGCTATTTTTATTAGTCCTGTGCATTGGTTCCCTCTGGAACGGCTTAAAAAAATGGCAAAATAATAGTGATGGAGCAAAGACCAAACGCGTGAATTTCAGATGTGAAAGCGTCTTAACCTGTGTGCCTATGGCAGGATCCTCCGACAGTGCAAATGTTCCTTTGTGTTCCACACAATATTGTGTATTTGAGAATGATGCTTGAGAGTGTACGGTAGGACATCAACATCACCACTAGTAAACTGCTACTGAAATACTGTAAAACCTACCTGGAAATGGCCTTACTTGACTTCATCGTGGCAGATTTCCATGCTTTGTCTTTCAGCATGTGGACACGTCTCCTCGCAGACAAATAATGCAATATGTTTACAGCAGATAAAGAAGAGAAATTTAAATTCAGCGGGTGTACTGTTGAACAATGAGTAAGTGCTATTCTTTGCCTTTTGATGTTTTGAAACACGGAGTCTTTGTAGCCCCAGTTGGGTCTGGGCACAGTTCCAGCCGGCGTGTAAAAGCAAAGGAAATAAAAAGGCTTGCTTTGAGCCTTGTATGATGAATGACTTCTAAGAACTAAAATTCAAATTCATGGAGCACTTGTTTGTAGCAGAAACATAATGTACCATAAATTCGACTTACACTTTTCCAGTCCAAGATAACATTTTATCCAATTCACCAGTGCTTTCTTTGCTGATTAAAAGGCACTCTCCAGTGAACCGTTTTGCAGCTGCCCCCCTTCAGCCCCACCCCCACTCCCAATACTTCATCCCTATTTCTCTGACTATACTACTTGCCCCTCCCCGGGGCGATCAGTCATATCTTTTCTATTATTCCCTGTCTGCCTTTTCCTCATCTATGCTTGCTTTGCACATCAGTAGAAAAGTAGAAAGCCTTAGTGCTAAAAAAAAGTGTCATTACAGTATATTTTAATCAGCAACATCATTTTGGAATGTATAGCCATATCTATAGTTCGCAGCCACTTTGACGCGTCTAAGCATTTGAACATATTGTGGGCAAAAAAGCATGAACGATAAACACCGAGTACGCAGTCCAATTACTGTAAGAGGAGCAAAGCAGGTCACAGTAGGACAAAGTCTGTGGCAAACATAAAAAACAGGAAAGAAAAGGGTGCAGGGCCAGATACGGCGTGTATAGATGCAGGTGATGAACAGCACCTGTTCATTCTTTCTTCACTTGTTGACAAGATCCAAGACCCCGAAACTTCATGAAACAACACCTGATCCCCAACCCAGAACCAAGGTCTCAGCTTTAGAAAGGCTGAGATAAGACAGACATTATGAAAATATGTCAAATCCAAAAAATAGCTGAAAAGCCTTTAATTTTTAATTTGCTCTAAACTTAAACAAAAGTGCACTTGTTAGGTTCCTTGTTTTCATTAGGTGATAGAAGGAAACTGCCTGATATCAACTGTCTTTCTGATCTCCTGATCCAGTTCTGAAACAGAAACAGAACTCTGATGTGTTTTTCTTTTTTCTTTCTTTTTTTACCTGAGGGGTTTACCCATAGTCAGAGTAGTGAGAACTATGAAGCGTTTTACTGGGGCCAGATGTTTGTCTTCTGCTGGCCAGAAGCGAAAACAGGGCTGCGGTTTTGGTTTTCTTTTTGGCTCATGTCTTCTGGGCATTCTGTGAATTTCAACTACTTTTTCCTCTGTGGCCTAGCAATCAATTGTACACTATTCTGCTCAAACATGGTAATACGTTATAATGCAGTAGTCTATATATTAAATGATTAACATTTGTAGTGGCGAAGAGAGGGGAAAAAAGTGTGGAATTAAAAATTGAATTTGAAAAAAAATTGAAAATATTAATTCTTTGACCTGATTGGTGACTTTGACATATTCTGTGACCTCTCATGATCAGACTCAGATCTTGTTTTGAAATATTCTGCGGGCTTCTGTTGGTCCAGTTTGTGTGGATTCATACTTGGTCTGGTCCTTGATTTCCCTGCTCTGCTGACGCACACACACATGATGTAATTTGTTATTGTTTAGTCTCCATCATTCTGTGAGATTCAAGTTACTGTGAAACCTGAAAACCAGTCATTCCTGCATCCAGACGCCTGATGTTTGTTTGACTGCAACTGCTGAAATTAAATCTACTAAACTCTGGATCGTCTCTCACGTCTTTATTCATGACAGTCTGGTGAACTCAGTCTTATTCCGAATAATCACCTAGTGGTTAAAACACATTATACAGAGGTGTTATTAGGTTTTTCCACAATAGCAACGACTGATGTATTTTGGTCCTGAACCATTCAGTAATTTAAAAATAAACATAAGTATTTTAAAGTCTATTCTCTGAGGTACAGGGAGTCAGTTTGAGGACCTCAGATCTGGTGTGACGTGGTCCACTTTCTTAGTTCTAATGATAATTGGGGCAACAGCATTCTGGATCAGCTGTAGCTGTCTGACTTTTTAGGCCGACCTGTGAAGACACTGTTGCAGTAATTATATCGACTGAAGATAAACACATGGAGTTTTTCAAGGTCCTGCTGAGGCATTAGTCCTTTGATCCTGGAGATATATTTCAGGTGATAAGAAGAGCAACTATGTAATTGTTTCTCTGAAGGTTCAGCTCTGAGTCCATAACTACACACAGATTTTGGGCCTCATCAGTGGTTTGTAGCTGCAATATGTGAAGCTGTGTGTTGACTCTTAAGCGTTTTTTTTTTTGTACAAAAACAACTATTTCAGTTTTGTTTTTGTTCAAGTGAAGAAAAAGTATGGCACATCCACTCATTTAATTTGTTCTATACATCTACTCAACGCTTCTATGGGCTCATTGTCACCTGGTGACGTTGTAATGTAAAATTGTGTGTCATCTGTGTAGTTATAGTAACTTTCCTTGTTGTTTATTATATCTGAGCTAGCTGAAGTATGTAGATATTAAATAGGAGGGGTCCTAAGTTATAACCTTGGGGAACTCCACATGTCATTTTTGTTGATTCCAATGTAAATTTTCCTATTGAAACAAATAGCCCCTGTCCTTTAAGTGACACTCAAACCAGTAAGGTGCTATGCCGGAAACGTTGACCCAATTCCAGTTGCTGTAGTAATATACCATGTCAACAGTGTTAAATCCTGCACTGAGGTCTAATAATACCCGCACTGTGGTTCCTCCACAATCTGTATTTATGTGAATCTCACTGAACACCTTGACAAGGGCAGTCTCAGTGATGTGGTGAGTTCGAAAAGCAGACTGGAAGACGTCAAAGTGTTTGGTCAGAGTTAAGAAGGTATTTAACTGTTGAAACACAGCTTTTTCAATACCTTTACTGAGGAACAGAAGATTTGAGATGCGTCTGTAATTTTCCATTAGCAACAGTCCATATTGTTCTTTTTCATCAGTGGTTTCATGACTGCTGTCTTCAAGTTCTGGGGAAAAACAAAAGGGATGAGTTTACTATTCGAATCAGGTCAGATGTCTTAGGGTAAAACTTTCTTGAAAAATGCTCTGGGTAAAATATCAAGGTAAAAGGAGGATAAGTTTAATTGTAATCCATTATGTTCTCCAAGTTTTTGTAGTTAATTGGGAAAATTGTGTCAGTTTGTCCGAACTGGTGTTGATTGGAGACAGCGCTGTTCCTGGACTTGATGTTGACGCACCGACTGCTTTTCTAATCTTCTGGATTTTCTCAGTAAAGAAGTTGGCAAATTGATTGCAGGCCTTTGCAGAGATGTTACTGACACTGGAGGGTTTGTTAACCTGTCCACAGTAGAAAACAATCTATGACTGTCATTGATGTTTTTGTTGATGATTTCAGAAAAGATGAATTTCCTTGCATTCCTCAGTTGAAAATTATATCTGTTAAGGTTCTCTTTATATATACCATAGTGAACCTGAGTCCAGTCTTTCACCACTATTGTTCGGCTTTTTTCACTTCAGCAGGGCGTTTCTCCACAGAGATTAGTTCTTACCAGAGACGACCTTCAATTTAGTAGGAGCAATGGAATCAATGATATCTGAGGTGTTAGAGTGCAAGTTATGTAGAAGTTCATTTACTGAGTTACAGGACAGGAAGAGGTGATCTCACAGATTTCATTTGAGTTATTTTATAAAAAGCGTTGTTTTTTTATGACTTCGTTTTGGCTACTTGAGTGGATGGAGATGGTGTTTTCAAAGAAAACAGCAAAGAGGTCAGACAGATGGTCACATCAGTCACAAAGTCCTTGGAAATGCTAAGACCCTTACTGATAATCAAGTCCATTATATGCCCTCATTTGTGTGTTGCCTGTTTCACATTAGTCAGTAAAACATTTTAGCACATCACATAGTGATAGTTATCCTCTCTACCCATCCCCCTCTCTGTCTTGGGAGTTGTCAGCATAGATGATGACATAGACCATGATTCTGCTAAGAACATAACGTCAAGATTATACTAAGTAATTAAATAATTGATTAGAATTGTTTTTTTCTGACAAAGATCTGATGTTTAAGTGACTTTGCAACTGTATTGGGGAAATTTGTGATTGACAAGGAATAAATGTTAATACTTGGATTCTGTTTCTACTCTGTTGTTTTTTTTTCTGTGACCTATTAGCGCAGAGATTTTACAGCATCCTCCCACTGGGGTCCAACCTTTTCGTGGAAAGAGTCCCTGCTGGACCCTGCTGGTCAACATATAAGAAGGTTTCTGGAACTTTCTGAACACAAAAAGCCTTGTCATCCTTGATATGCTGTGGGGACAGATCATGACACCACCTTTAAAGAACAGTTTGTGGAGGTGGGGGAGCTCTTTGACATATGGTGGATGCTCGTTTAAAGCGAGTGGCTGGATGATGGATGTTATAGGGAGAACACATTACATTTGGGCATGGCGTGAGTTGGATTCCGCCTCTTCAGAAGCGTTCGATCTCATTCACAGCTCTGTCACCCACTATCAGGGGTTGAGGTCCAGTGGCCTCAAACTTTTGAAGTCTTTTTGAAGCCATCTTGCACTGATTAGCTTATGTTCCTAGAAGCAAATGTAGCTGCTCCCTAAGTCGCCCGGCCTTCCTCTCAGAAGAGATTAAGAAAGGGTTGAGTTCGACTTTTCTGTAGATTTTGGTTGAGAGGTAAGAAGATGTGCATAAAGGAAGCAGAAGGGGAGTTATGTGTGTGAGAGGGTTTTTGTTGGCTTAATTAGTAGAAATAATTGGGTAGGATTTAGTGTAAATATTGTAGTGTGAGTATATTGTTGTGATTTTCCATTGTTGAAAATAAATTAACATTACATGCTTGCTTAATAATAAACACCTGCTTATTTGTAGAAAATATGATAACATTGCATGATTAATAAAAAAACCACCTGCTTATTGGGAGAGAATATGATGACATTTAGTAAGCAACTGCTTATTATTTATTTGCAGAGTTAAAGGACATCATGCTATGCGTTGTAGCTGGGAGTGAACGTTATGGAATAACTATCTGGTGGGTGAGATGGCAAGGAATGTTGTGGAATAACTGTCTGGGACAACAACTGTCTGGTGGGTTGTAGACACTGAATGTTCATGGATATGAGAATGTTGTAAATGTTATGGAAAGGTCTGGTGTTCTGGTATACAGGAAGGACATCGCCAGCAAAATTGAGATCTCATCAGTATGCTGGGCTTTACACATGCGTTGAGATCTTCAGACATATCTGTACTTGTACAGGAATAAATGGTTAGTAAATGGTTAAAAAATGGTTGTCGATGTTTAACATGTGATTATCTTTCTTATCAAATAACTCGGTGAAGCTGGGCTTCAACATCATGAATGACATTATGTGGGACAAGGAAAAAAATATGATTTTAAGATCTATTTACTTAACTTTTTTTCATTGTAGACATGAAGGTCTGATGTTTGTTGTCAGCTTCCAGTCATTTGTCCATCTATTTTGCATTTCAGACATGGAACATCCATCCATCCATCCATCCATCCATCCATCCATCCATCCATCCATCCATCCATCCATCCATCCATCCATCCATCCATCCATCCATCCATCCATCCATCCATCCATCCATCCATCCATCCATCCATCCATCCATCCATCCATCCATCCGCCCGCCCATCCATCCACCCGTCCATCTTTATTTGTGTATCTGGGACCGGGGTCGCTGGGGCAGAAATAACATTTCATAAAAATGTTACAGAATGTTTTAGTTATTGAGTAGCAGCAAGCATGGCTCAGAGGATCACTACTTTGCCAACAAATGTGAGAGAATTATAGAAATGTTTCAAAAAATGTTTCTCAATAAACAAACTGGATTTGTATATTTCTCTAGCTTAATGCCGTTAAAACGTTTGGCATCATGGAGGAATTTGAGTGTGTAAAAGACAACAGAGCAAGTCTGGACCTGGGATCTTATCAATATTGCATCATTTATCACTTCCTGCATCACTGATCATTTCCTGCTCTAGGCACATGGACAAGGGATTACTGTTAAAACCAAAATACAGAGCTACTATATGTACTCACAAAACTGTCCATAAACCTCCCGTGATGCATCGTGTGCCTCTTCTGTTGCTGCTGTCTTTACTAAATGATAAATTTACACATTATTATTCCTGCCATTAATTTTGTGCCAACTTGTGTTTTTTGTTAAATTTTTCATAGTGTTAATTCTAATCACTTTTTGTACAATGTTTAAGTAAGGATATTTTTCTTTTTACTTTTTGAACAAGCAAAACTTCTCCAACATTTCTTATTAAATGAAATGTGGCAGTAATGCCACCTGCACCACAAGAACATATGAATGTTCTTATGTGAGCTGATAATAGTTTTTTTCAATGCTGATATGAAGAAAGGGGTGGCAAGACTGTGAGAGCTTTATTTAAATATAAAGATCAGATTTCTAGTCTATATTGTATAAAAGCTGATTTTGAAGTTTTGTTTGTCCAGTAATAATCAATTTTAATGTATTAATTCATGATTTGGTTTATTTCTTTATACATTTGTAGGAAGCAACATATTTAAATGCCTTTTCCCCCATGTCAGTTCAGATGTTTGGTTTGTAGGCTGCCTTCCTGGTGGTGTAAACTTGGTCTAAAATGTTGTGGGGAAGTTTATCTGATGGTGAAGATTTGGGAAGATGGTCTTTGGGTCTGCATGGGCGAAGTCATACCTGCCTCGGTGTGTGCTAGGTCCGGCCGGTAGCATGTTAGCTGGTCAAGCCTGAGACATCACATCTTTTAACCTTGATATGTTTTTGAGGTGATAGTAGACTGACTTTGTTATTGGATTTATGTGTTTTTCCAAATTGAGGTCGGAGTCCATCACTACACCCAGATTTCTGGCCTGGTTGGTGGTTTTTAGCTGCATAGATTGAAGCTCTGTGGTGACCTGTGATTGTTTCTCTTTGGCTCCAAAGACAATTACCTCAGTTTTGGTTTTGTTTAACTGGATGAAGTTGTGGTACATCCAGTCACTAATCTCCTCAATGCATTTACCAAGAGCCTGTACATGGTCTGTGTCCTGGTGACACTGTAATATATATCTGTGTGTCATCTGCATAGCTGTGGTAGTTTATTTTGTTGTTCTTTATAATCTGTGCCAATGGGAGCATGTAGATGTTAAACAGAAGAGGTCCCAGGATGGAACCATGGGGAACTCCACATGTGATTCATGTCTGCTCAGAAGTACTTCCTGTTCTTTAAACATTTTTTGAAGCAGTTTAGTACAGTTCTGTAAAGACCTGCCCAGTTCTCCAGTGGTTTTAGTAATATATTATGGTCAACTTTATCAAATGCACCACCGAGATTCAGCAACACCAAGACTGGCATTTTTCCACCATCTGTATTCAGACATATGTCATTAAACACTTTAGTCAGAACCATCTCAGAGCTGTGGTTCTGTCTAAAACCTGACTGAAAGGCATCATAGCAGTTATTTTGTGTTAAAAATTAATTAAGTTGTTGACAAACCACTTGTTCAACAATCTTACTTAAAAATGGGAGATTTGAGATTGGTCTGTAGTTGTTCATTTTTTGTCTTGTCAAGTTCACAATTTGTAACAGGTCAGGCTCCAAAATCTGTGAGACCTTTCAGTGGACACAGTTCACATCCTGAACCTGCTGTTGACGTACTGCTAGTCTAAAATGGAGGATTTTGACTGTAAAGAATTTGTCAAAGTGGTTGCAGGTCTTTGTGAAAGGAAGTTCAGTTTCCACTGACTCAGGAGGGATTGTTGGTCTGCCAACTGTAGGAAATAAGACTGTTTTGGTGACGATGTCAGAGAAGCAGGACTTCCTTGAATTCCTCAGTTGTAAATTATAAGAGTAAAGTTTCTCTTTATAAATATCATAATGAACCTGGAGATTTGTTTTCCTCCATCAGCTTTCCGACTCTCTTTTTCCATGTTTCACCAGTGGAGTTTCTCCAGGGAGACGTCCTCCTTCCAGAGATACCTCCACCTTCATGGGAGCAGTAGTGTCCAGAACATTTAACATTTTAACATCGAAGAGTTGACGAGCTTGTCGACTGAACCCTGGACAGGTCAGGTGTTACAGAGAAGACCTGGTTCAAGACCTGGTACAAGACCTCACTGCTGTCTTCAGTTGGACACCGTTTTGTGATCACTTCTGTTGACACATTTGTGTCACTGAAATCATCCTCTCACAGGAACGATCAGACCGGCCCACATCCGACCCAGTAACCTTTGAAATGCTCAGACCCTCAGAGACCAGCAGGTCCAGACTGTGTCCCCTATTGTACGTGGCCTCTGTTACATGCTGAGTCGGCCCAAAGTGGTCCAGAGTGTTACTCAGGTCTGTAGTCCCTTTGTCCTGACGGATGTCCACATGGATGTTAAAATCCCAACAATAAAGACCCGGTCAGAACCAACACAGACCACAGACAGCAGTTCACTGAGATCATCAGAGAAGTCTGGACAGTATCTGGGAGGAACCGGACTCTGGATGAGGCCTTCAGCTGTACAGACACATGTGCAAAAGACTGAAAACCTCCTTGAGATACCTGCTGACATTAAAATGATTCATTAACTTAGACTGCGACCCTCCCCCTCTCCTGCTCACGCTGGCCTGACTGATGAAACTGAAGTTAGGAGGGTCGACTCCGTGAGACCAGCTGCTCTGTTATTTTAAATTTCAGTTAAAAACATCAAATCCAGGCTCAGTGATAAAATCATTAATTAGAAATGTTTTCCAAGTTAAACATTTAACATTAACATTTAACATTAACATTAATGCATCCTCAATGAATTTAAGGTGTGGGGAGGAGGGAGATGACTTCCAGGGGTTTGGGGGGCTGAGGACCCCTCTTCTTGCCTCTAATGTCTCTCCTTTCCGAAGCTCTCCCCGGGCGGGGTCAGATTGAGATCCTCCTCAAGGTTTCCACTGGGCTTTGTTTTTTCCTCTCCATGAGATAACTCCTCATTTATCTCAACCTTGACACCGACCACAGGTGGATGACGTAGGAAATAAAATATGTTGGAGGTGAACAGTTTCACCCCTGACTTGTTCAAATCAAATCAATTTGCTTTAAAAATATGCCTGCATTTCCAATAAATGTTAAAATAATCAATTAAATGCTAGTGGCCATAAAAAATAAAAGTGGTCAGTACATGTCGATATAAGCCATTTATTCAGTACCAACAACCTGCTGAATCTTTCCTCCGCTGACGGTGGTTCAGGTCCACTTAGAGGTAAGATCGGGCCTAAAAAATTCAGCCCGACCCGACCCAGGCCCGATGGTATTAAAGCCCGACCCAGCCCGAGCCCGACCAATTAACTTGATTTGCAGGCCCGAGCCCGAAGCAAACCCGAAATTTTCATATTTTATTTGTTGGGTTTCGGGAGGAGGAGGTGATTTATGCTAACAAATTAAAGCCTTTTGTAACGAAATCTAAGTTTAACAAGACTGGATAAACATTTACATCATTATGGTTTAAACGCCTGCTCAGCGTCGAGGTGCCGGTCTTTTTGCTCTCGTATGAAAGCAAAGCGCCACGTTTACGACATTCAGCGAAGCCAACTCAAGTTTCTGGAGCATTTTACATTATCAAGTTGAAGCTTTTCCACACCTCACTCTTCCCGGTGTGTGTTTGCCTTTTAAGTTCCCCTGTCTTTAGTTTATCCGTGACTTCTTGCTGCTCCATAATCAGGGATACCGAGTCAAAATAGATGCGGCGTTCACGTGCGCACAGCTCTGGCTCTGCGCTCGTATAGTAGTTAAATAGCAATTACCTTACAGCGTCTTCTCTGTTTTATCCAAATTATTTATTTTATAACAAGTATTCATTAGTTTAGTATTCAAATTCCACACATCGTTTTAGTATACATTTTTACAAACATATATTTATTAAAAAAAAGTCAGCGAGATAGAAGCCCGGCCCGACCCGACCCGACCCGAACGTAATGAATGACATTTTAGACCCGACCCGGCCCGAAATTCGGGTCGGGTCGGGCTCGGGCTTAAGATCTTACCTCTAGGTCCACTGATACAGGTGCATTCAGAGAGCTCTCTGGGTTTAATAATCCAGTAAAGTCCTGTTTCAGGACCTCAGATTGTAGTTTGTTCTCCACACAGGGTCAACGATGTGTCCAATGTGTGTTACAGTTGGATATTCATTTTTTAAAAAACGTGTTCTTTACAGATCAAACACGGCCAACACAGCATATCAGCACAAACTCCATGTACCAACTGTTAAGCACAGAGGTGGAGAGATGATGCATTTGGTTTATTTTAATGTCACTTTCACCACAAACTCTATACAGGAAATTCAGAATTCAGGACTAAAATCTGAGACAATTTTGTTAAGCCCACCCCCAAATCAACAATATCACAGAATATACACTACATTGCCAAAAGTATTTGCTCAACCATCCAAACAATGGGAATCAGGTGTTCCAATCACTTCCAAGGTGTAAAAACTCAAGCACTTCGGCATGTAGACTGTTTAACCAATTATTTGTGAAAGGATATGTCGCTCTCAGGAGTTCAATGAATTGCAGAGTGGAACTGTGACAGGATGACACCTGTGAAACAAATACAGGTGTTTCCTCACTCCTAAATATTCCAGTCAACTGTCAGCTCTATTATAAGAACATGGAAGTGTTTGGGAACGACAGCAACTCGGCCCCGAAGTGGTAGGACATGTAAACTGACGGAGTGAGGTCAGCAGATGCTGAGGCACATAGTGTGAAGAGGTCACCAACTTTCTGCAGATTCGATCCAACAGACCTCCAACCTTCATGTGGCCTTCAGGTCAGCTCCAGAACAGTGCGCAATGAGCTTCATGGAATGTGTTTTCATGGCTGAGCAGCTGCATCCAAGATATGCATCCCCAAGTGCAATACAAAGTGTTGGATGCAGTAGTGTAAAGCAGCCGCCACTGGACTCTGGAGCAGTGGAGACACCTTCTCTGGAGTGATGAATCACACTTCTCCATCTGGCAATCTGATGGACCAGTCTGGGTTTGGTGGTTGCCAGGACAACGGTACTTGTCTGACTGCATTGTTCCAAGTGTAAAGTTTGGTGGAGGGGGGATTATGGTGTGGGGTTGTTCTTCAGGAGCTGGACTTGGACCCTTAGTTCCAGTGAAAGGAACTCTGGATGCTTCAGCATACCAAGAACTTTTGGACAATTCCAGCTCCCAACTTTGTGGGAACAGTTTGGAGCTGGTCCCTTCCTCTTCCAACATGACTGTGCACCAGTGCACAAAGCAGGTCCATGAAGACCTGGATGACAGAGTCTGGTGTGGATGAACTTGACTGACCTGGACAGAGTCCAGACCTCAACCCAACAGAACACCTTTGGGATGAAGACTGAAGCCTCTGGTCCAACATCAGTGTGACCTCACAAATGTGCTTCTGGAAGAATGGTCAAAATTCCTATAAACACAATCCTAAACCTTGTGGACAGCCTTTCCAGAAGATTTGAAGCCGTTATAGCTGCAAAGGAGGATCAACGTCATATTGAACTATATGGATCAGGAACGGGAGGTCACTTAAGTTCATGTACGAGTCAAGGCAGGTGAGACAACACTTTTGGCCATGTAGTGTATCAAAAAGATCCTGACATGTTTTTTTCTGTTATTGTGTACAGCCTCAGAATTGAAGGTTGTGTACTTTCATTTTGGCATTGTTGTTATTACTATAGACAAATTAAGCAGTAACTGAGGGAACAAACTTACACTTATTTTATATATGCAAAATGTATTACCTTATTTGCCTTATATGGGCAAAGTCATGCAAATTAAACAAATGTTCCTATACCCAAATGTATCTGTTTGTCCTTCTCACAAATCAGTATCTGAACATTCATGTACATACTTAAACATTCATTACTTAGTGTCTCTGTTAGTATTTTGTGAAATAAGCCTATTAATAACCACCAAGGTAAATAAGAAGGGAAATGACTGAGTCGAACAGGTAAGAGGAGCCTACACCTGTGTTTGCTTTTGCTTTATGAACACAGAGTTGTCCCAGGGTGCCACAGAGTGAATCATTCATCACACTCAGACACACAGAGACCTCCCAAACTGCCAGGAGACTGAGTGGAGGCAGACCTTCCTTTAGTTTCTCTGGCCCTCCTATCTGAGCAGGAGTGATTAGACAAGCCTCTTCTGTTCAAGGAAACACCTTCAGAATAATAATAGATGAATACAGAGGGATGTTGAGGAAATGAAGCAAGATCTACTGCAAAGCTCCCACCAGCTTAACCGTGTCTAATCACTTCTCAGCCTAGTTTTGACTGCTGTCTTAAAAGATACGGGGACTAAATAAGAGAGGCAAAGAATATTCCACCAATAATCGACAGACAGACTGTAAGAGAAAGCGTCAAAGCTGGGAAACTTCAGTCTCCATTGATAAGTCATAAATATTGATTCCTTGCATAGCTAAATGAATTCATATGAAGATAAATATGTCCGATTGATGCCCATTAAATTGCTCTAAATTGACTCAAAGGTTGAGCCAAAGTTAACTGTCAGGATTGGTGTCTGAAACTGCCTCTTCAGCCAAACCATTTTATGGAATCAATGGCCTGAATAAGGGGCGATTAATTGACCTTGCAGTCCTCAGTGATGCTCCAGAATCTCTGATCCATGAACACAATGGATTGTTTAATAGCATCCTTGTTCTTATACAGTCATTTCTGTTTAGGGATCAACTGTGTAGGATACAGCAACGTTTGGTGGACTGGAATAACAGCAAAACAACAAAAACAACCAAGAAACATGTGGGTGTGGGTACACTTACATATGACAATGGCAGATATTTGTAATAAAAAAAAAAAAACAACTTAAAATGTTTTCAGCTGTGATCAAAAAAGGACCAATGAACATGATTATTACACGCCCTCTGATATTTCTAAGGGAAATCTTGGTCTTAAGAGAAGGTAAACACAACATGAAATAAAAAACAACACATGGAATTTTACATTGTGTCATGTTGAACTACTTTCAACAGCAACTCCTAAACGTTTTGTTCTGGGTTCTGGAAATGGGCTCAGCCTCTGTGAGTCTGAGGAATGAAGTGCTTAAATAAAGAGGAGAACTGTTATCAGGATGTACACTGAATTCCTGGGAATGCTCTGGAGAAGAACCAGCTGTGTTCACCTGGTGGACTTGATGCTTGGGTTTATTATTGTAAGCTGGTTTTATAAACTCCTTAAAAGGCCAAAGTAAATGATGTAGATGTTTGCATTCTAACTAGCTGCACCTGCAGATCACATTGTCTTGTTTCTGGTGCTGTAGACGAGGATCCAGTCATGTAATCTAATCTTCATCTAAATCACAATCATAGACAAACACATTATGTTTAACTTCACAACATACAAACTATTGAACTATGAAACATTTTGTCACATTACGGGTATTATATTATATTATTTTACACTGTGGGTTGAGAGGACTGTAATTTCAAATGCGTTGTATTCCATGCGTATATAGCACACTTGACAATAAAGCTGACTTGAACTTGAACTTGAACTTTAATAAAGACACCTATTAGGATCCTTGATCCTAGAGAAAAAAGCAACTGAACCCTGGGAGTTAACTACAGGTGAACCTCCAAGATCTTCCAGGATCTCTGGATCATAGCTGCTCAATGTCCAGGAGGAATTCTGGATTATTCCTCTTTCCAGAACTGGAAAGGCTCGCTGGTCCTCATTCCACATATCTGTGTGGGATAAAGATCTGCATTATTAGTATAGTTAGTGTATATTTAGTACCTTAATGTGTCAGGGCCTTAATGTGTCAGGGCCAGTAGTCAAAGCTGCAGCTGCAGGACCAGATTAGAGCAGCTCATCTTAAACAGCTTCGGTGTAGATCTGCTGCTGTAGGCCTCTGCTGCAGGGGGGCACCAACATGATCCACTGAGTGGTGCCTTTCACCTCCTCTGTTTCTCTTTGTCTTCTCTGTCTCTTCTTCACCTCAACCCTCATTTATTAACAATATCCCATAAACTTAATTGTGGTCCATTGTTCTGGTAGTTTTTTGTGCTTGTCTGGTCCTTCTTTTCCTCTTCTGTACATGTCCTGCGGACCAGAGCCTCAGGAGCTGCTTGCTGACCTGCAGTTCCACCTCTGACCATCCCAGTGTCTGCCTCCACCTGTCTGTATGGATGTCTGTTGGATACTTCCTGACATCCCGACCTGCAGTCCTCATCCCCGTGGATCACCGTCTATCCATATATCACCCATATACACAGAAGTCTAATTGGACTACTGATGATAGTTACTACTGTATCCTGTCTTGTACCTTTGGCGGTGTCTCTATGTCTCTATTCTCTCTCTACTACCTGTTCTACCCGGCTGGTCTTCAGCAGGAGAGTCCCCCCTTATGATCCAGGTCCTGGTCCAGGTTTCTTCCATCTTAAAGGGAAGTTTTTACTGTTGTTTATGTAATAATTGTTCAGGGGTCATGTTCTGGTCTCTGGAAAGATCCTGGAGACAACTTGTGTTGTAATAGACGCTATATAAATAAAACTGAATTGAATTGAATTGAATTGAATTGAATTGAATTGAATTGAATTGAATTGAATTGAATTGAATTGAATTGAATTGAATTGAATTGAATTGAATTGAATTGAATTGAATTGAATTATCTTGGCTTTGGGCAAACCTCGAACTACATTTTCCCCGCTTTAATGCCAAGTGATCCAGATCCTGAAGTAGAAACATAAGTCCAAATGATGATATTCCCTCCACCATACTTCACTGTTGGGATTATGTTGTTAAACTGTGCTATTTTGCATAAAACATAGTGTTTTATTTAATTGTTCAGTGATAAAAATGACATTTTTGCTTTCAGTCCATCAAACATTTTTCTGCTTCAGGCATTTCTGAAGATTCCTCCAATATTATAATAGTGTGTAAATCAGATCTGTTTTCTATAGTTTGAGCATAGTCAGGTGATGCGCCAGGATGCTGCAACAGCAGCTCAGCACCAGAGAAGTAATTAGCATATACACAGATTTGTGTATTGCAAATGAGCCAACATGTAATATTCCATCAAATCCATTTTCAACCACAAGTTAATTATTTTAACTAACAAAAAAGTCTAAGTTTCTCAATTTGATTAGGAGAGATGAGTTCATAAAGATGTAATCAGTTTCAGGACATAACTACTTCTGTGATCTCCTGTTTTGTTTTTTTTGGTTTCTCAGTTTATTTATGATGGATGTTCCTGTCTTTGACCATATGACTGAACGTGGATATGACTGAGTGTGTATGTATCCGGGCTCTGTATGCTCACACCCACACTTGTGTTTCACACTTGTGTGCCAGTGCACACTCCGGCTCAGTGGCTGCTCCTGCAGGCGGCACGGCATTGGTTTGATATTCAGCACCATGCCAACATAATGAGCCCCGGGAGAGGGCAGCAAGCTGATACCGACAGATGGCCACATCCACTGGACTCACAGTCTTACTGTAATTGCCCCATGCTAGGAGCTCTAAAAAATTGCAAAAGACCGCACACTGACTCCTTTGTATGACCAGCAGCAGTGCTTTAGGAGCCCGGGAGGCTGCAGAGCTGTGGGAGGGATGCCTCAGACCGAGAGCTGACGTCAGTGCCAGGATGTCTGCTGCTCTCAGGAGAAAAAGATAGTCTAGCTGTTCCTTCTACCAGCCACCCTATGAAAGGGTAAAAAAGCAAACTTATCAAACTTATCATGGTTTATCATTTTAATTTATACTACTGTAATTTAACATTTGTTTATTTAGATAACTTATACTATGATTAAAACATTTTTCATTATCATTATTACCCGGGTAGTTGTAGTTTGGTGTCTACAACCCCCAGTAACCCCCCAGAGAAAAGAATAATCAGAGTGAAAGAGAATAGTTGTCTTACTGATTACCTGACCTGTAGCCAAACTCACATCTGGTTACAGGTTAGGGTTGATCAGTGGTCACGCCCTGCTGAAGGCCAAATAGGAACTATGGTCTTAGATGTGGAGGTGCTGATTCCTGTCTGCCGAATCTTAAATAGTGTTTTGTGAATCAACGTAATTCAAGTGAACTGTCATCCTGCAAGACTACTTTTACAGGCATAATTCTCCTATAAGCTAATTCTGCAAGACTTCTCTTCAAAACAAAGAAAAAGAAAATCTCAACTTTGAAGCAGATGAAAATATCTCAATACCTCTAGTTTAGGGAAAAAATAATTTATGCAACTGCAGCTACTGCTGTTGTAAAAATACTCAACAGAAGATACAGACAGTGGGGTGATCAATCAAATGATCATATGGTTTCCATCATAAGTGTTTCCATTACATTACTCATCCACCTCAGTGTCTGCTGTCTACACCTGTTTAGATAGTGGTCTCTGTAGTCCACCAACTAACCAGGTACCAGTCATATAAACATGGAAGTCTTAGTTCTGCTGCTGATGGATAATTATACTGATGGATCTGGTCTTTGGTACCTTTGACGGTGTGTCTGTGTCTCTCTTCTCTCTGCTTCCCGTTCTACCCGGCTGGTCTTCAGCAGGAGGGTCCCCCCTTATGATCCAGGTCCTGATCCAGGTTTCTTCCTGGGTCATGTTCTGGGTCTCTGGAAAGATCCTGGAGACAACTTGTGTTGTAATAGACGCTATATAAATAAAACTGTATTATTGTGTATTATTGTATAACCACCTCAGGAAAGCATAGAAATGTTTTTGTGAGATTTGAGTTTTTGTTTTTGTTTTGTTTTTTTTGTTTTTTAATTCTAGGGGTTTCCATTACTGGTTTCTTTTCAGAGACAGTGTCCTGATGCCATGGACATGTTAAAGATTGAGTTGTGATGCAGGTCGGACCCAGAAACAAGCGGGAGGCAAGCAGGTAAAGGTGAGTGATTTGCAAAGAGTATCTTGAACAAAATGGGAATAACCAGAAACCAGAGTTGTGCCTGAACTCCTGGTTCTGGTGAAGGAATGGTTCCTCCGACTTCTCCGACACATACTCAAGCGGGCCCTCCGTGGATTGCTTTCATTTTTCCTGTGTACAAGTGCAAGAGTTAATGATAATAATGTTTGCACACATTTTGATTACCCATATACAATCTGTCCACATAGACAAACAAGTATCTTGTGTAATCTTGTCAAGAGCATTTGTCTCTTGCCCCTTAGACACATATCCACAATGGAGTTTAAAGCTTTGTCATTTGGGGCTTCAAAGTCAACTTCCTGTGAGTAATCTTTACATATTTTCAAGGTTCACATACACACACAAAATTAAACATTCACTATTAAGTAGTTTAAAGGCAAAGCTTTACACATCAAATCTTATCTTACCTCCTGCGTTCTGCTGGTGTGGGGCACATGGAGAACTGGATGGCGTGGGTGAGCTGCACAGTGTGGGTGAGCTGTAGGGGGCCGACAGCTCAGCAGTGTTTGCATTCGTGTTGTTCATGTCGACTTCAGCAAAAGAAGACAACTCTAGAAACAACAACCAAAGCAAACAATTAATAAATCAGAAAGATACGTTCAAACCTCCCCAATGAAAGTGGAGTGCGCCTCTTTCAACCAGATCTTTTTAAAAAGAATAAATGTAAACACACGAATACCATTGTGAACTTCCTTATCACATTATATCATTCATCATGAAGGATGAACGTGAGAAATTGGGAGGTGTAAGGCGAATCAATCTGCCAAGAGCAATGTCAGCTGTCAGGAGCTAACAAAGCACTTGGATACTCACTGCACTGAATTAGACTACAGAATTAGACATGAGACATTTTGATTGAAAATGTGAAGTAGCAGCAGATACTTGTCTGTGTATGTTACATATATGTCATTTGTATGTATCAATACTGCCCCTCCCCCCAGCTTTGATACAGATTCCTAAATATACTCAGGCCTACAAACATCGCAAACACACTCCACATACACAACACACAGCATACACATGTCACACAATAAAATTAAACAACTAAAAGGGAATGTCCCTCCCCTTTTCTCAGTCCTCTTCTTTTTGTAAAAAACTGGTTGTCCTTATTTAAATGTCTCCTTTTACTCCAACACAACAAGTTATACACTCAGTCACACACACTACAACCCACCACAGTCATCAAACTGCACCCATCACTGTCTTGTCTTTTTTATCATGGTCTTTCATGTTTCACCGTTCTGATCTTAGTCCTCTTTGGCAGAATTTTTAATTCTCTTTCTCTTCTTCTAGGGAGCCATAAAATATAGCTAGACTATCAAGAGGCTGGTGAAGGAAACACACTCACACACGCACACACGCACTCACGCACTCACGCACTAAACACACACACACACACACACACACACACACACACACACACACACACACACACACACACACACACAAACACACACACGCATACACATGCACGTGCACACACACATACACACACACACATGCACACACACATACACATGCGCGCGCACACACATACACACACACACACACACACACGCACACACTCTTTTACGCACACACACACACACACACACACACACACACACACACACACACACACACACACACACACACAGAGCCTCTTTTTGGTTCATCCTTTTCTTTTTATATCTGTTTGCCTTATTTTAGCATCTCTCTTTTTTTATTGCACACAAATTCACCACACATTTATTTACATACATTAGGACACATCACACAAACATCATGGTAATCAACACACTACTCAAAGTATACCCATCGCTGTCTGGTGTCTTTATCTGTCTTGTACTGGCATGTTTCACATCAGTGTTTATAGTCCCGTGTTACAGAATTAAAGTAATTCACTTGATGAAATATGTTAGATCAGTCTGTCAAACCCACACCTTCAGAGATCTGATGCAAGATGAAAATACCTGTTTTCAATAGTACATAATATAAAAAAAAAGATGACACTCTTCAAAAAGCCCTCATACAGAAATCCCTGCCTTACATAAAAATGATATGAAATGAAGGAAACTGCTACTAAACATTTAACCCCTGCCATTTAATCAAACATAGATGCTAAGACTTTTGAACAAATGCCTGGTTTCAAAAAGGGTGGCAAAGAAACCATTTCTCTCCAAGAAAACAACAATAAAACTGAGGAGGCTATGAGCATTCACACTAAAACTCACTAATTTCAGCTGCCTGTTTCGCAGTTTAGCAGGAAATTACTGCCTTTGATTTAAATAGGATCAACAAGACAAACATTCAGGCAGTTGAGGCATACTGAGCTGAAAAATAGCAACAAATCAATTTTCTCCCTCAGACTAATTTCGGTGAGCTCCAGTGATTATAGGCCAAGAATTTTGCTAATGTCCTTTGTGTGAAACGGCCCTTTGCTGCTTAACTACATAAATGATGTGGGCAAGAAGCCACATTCATGCATCAGGCTGTTCACTGCTGACAACAACATAATATTGCTGCACTCTTCAGGATGGATTAAAGGTGGAATGAGATGTCTCAGTCTTGGAGACAGAGGGAACATTATTTTAAGTGGAAGGGCATTCATTCATTCATTTATTTAATCATGTCCGGTGTACTGAAAAAGAAAACCAGTGGTTGATGTAACTGACTAATGTTAATGTAACTAATGGAAATGTGAGATACTTCCATTTGAATCAAAAACATGTTTTAATGCATTAAGGATGCAAAGAACCAAGTTAACGCTGTTTGTTCATGAATGCACTCTTCTGTACTACTGTGGAAAGTAATGGCTCTTTTGGAATTAGATGAGTTGTCAGAATCTGAGGTGTGTTTAATTTTGATACCTGATATCAAAACTAAATAAAAAACTAAATCAAAACTAGTATATACTAGTGTACACTAGTGTATACTAGTGTATACTAGTTTTTTTAGTTGCAAGCCAGCTGTGTGAGCATTTGTATAGAAATGATCTATTTGAAATTTTTCAGTCAGGGTTCAGAATGCATCATAGCACAGAAACAGCACTGGTTCGAGTCTCGAATGACCTTCTTATGGCCTCAGATAATGGGTTAGTGTCCATACTGGTTCTGCTGGACCTCAGATAATGGGTTAGTGTCCATACTGGTTCTGCTGGACCTCAGCGCTGCTTTTGATACCATAGATCACAACATTTTACTGCAGAGACTAGAGTATGTTGTTGGGATTAAAGGGACAGCTCTAGGTTGGTTTAAATCATATCTGTCTGATAGATTCCAGTTTGTTCATGTTCATGAGGTTTCTTCCGTACAGACGAGGGTCTGCTATGGTGTCCCGCAGGGTTCAGTGCTAGGGCCATTTTTTGCTATTAAATTCTGATAAAACAGAGGTTGTTGTTTGTGGTCCCAAACAGCTTAGGAAGGGATTAGCCTCCAGGCGATGGCCTCCAGTAAAACTATGTGAAACCTTGGCGTTATATTCGATCAGGATTTGTCATTTAAACAGCATATTAATCAGGTTTGTAAAACTGCGTTTTTCCACCTCCGTAATATCACAAAGATCAGGAGCATCCTCTCGCAGAGTGATGCCGAAAAACTAATTCATGCGTTCGTATCTTCTAGACTAGATTACTGTAACGTGTTGTTGGCTGGATGTCCAAGTAATTCTCTGAACAGCCTCCAGCTGATCCAAAATGCAGCAGCGCGAGTGCTGACAGGAATCAACAAGAGAGACCACGTCTCTCCAGTTTTAGCTTCCCTCCATTGGCTCCCTGGAAAATTTAGAATCCAATTCAAAATTTTATTACTGGCATTTAAAGTCCAAAATGGCCTAGCGCCGCGATATTTGCAACACCTGATAGAACCGTACGTTCCTAATAGAGCTCTCCGTTCTCAGGGTGCAGGTTTACTCGTAGTTCCTAGAGTATCGAAATGTAGATTTGGAGGACGGGCTTTCTGTTATCAGGCACCATCACTCTGGAACCAACTTCCAGTTTGGGTGAAGGAGGCTGACACCACCTCCACCTTTAAAACTAAACTTAAAACATTTCTGTTTAATAAAGCACATAGTTAGTGTATATTTAGTACCTTAATGTGTCAGGGCCAGTAGTCAAAGCTGCAGCTGCAGGACCAGATTAGAGCAGCTCATCTTAAACAGCTTCGGTGTAGATATGCTGTTATAGGCCTCTGCTGCAGGGGGGCACCAACATGATCCACTGAGTGGTGCCTTTCACCTTCTCTGTTTCTCTTTGCCTTCTCTGTCTCTTCTTCACCTCAACCCTCATTTATTAACAATATCCCATAAACTTAATTGTGGTCCATTGTTCTTGTAGTTTGTTGTGCTTGTCTGGCCCTTCTTTTCCTCTTCTGTACATGTTCTGCAGACCAGAACCTCAGGAGCTGCTTGCTGACCTGCAGTTCCACCTCTGACCATCCCAGTGTCTGCCTCCACCTGTCTGTATGGATGTCTGTTGGATACTTCCTGACATCCCGACCTGCAGTCCTCATCCCCGTGGATCACCGTCTATCCATATATCACCCATATACACAGAAGTCTAATTGGACTACTGATGATAGTTACTAATGTATCCTGTCTTGTACCTTTGACGGTGTCTCTATGTCTCTATTCTTTCTTATTTCTTGCTCTACCCGGCTGGCCTTCAGCAGGAGGGTCCCCCCTCATGATCCAGGTCCTGGTCCAGGTTTCTTCCCTCTTAAAGGGGAGTTTTTCCTGCCACTGTTTGGCTTAAGGTTTTTCTTCCTCTAGGGAAGTTTTTACCTGCCGTTGTTTATGTAATAATTGCTCGGGGGTCATGTTCTGGGTCTCTGGAAAGATCCTAGAGACAACTTGTGTTGTAATAGACGCTAAATAAATAAAATTGAATTGAATTGAATTGTATCTGCCTATGAAGATGAAACAGAACCATCAGACAAACTTCAGGTGTGTCTTAAGGACATCAAAGACTGGATGTCCAAACATTTTCTGCTACTAAATTCTGATAAAACAGAAGTTGTTGTTTGTGTAATGTATTATTAGTTGAATGTCCAAGTAATTCTCTGAATAGAAACAGGTAAAGAGAAAAAAAAATTTTAATTAAAAGACATGAAAAAATGTTAATATACACAGTTTAGGCTCACACAGTCTATATATTTATTTTTTTGTTTTGAGTTTTTTTTTTTTAGTTTAGTTTTGTATTCAGTTTTGTTGGTTTGTGTTTATTGTGAAATGTGTGTGTCTGAGTGTTTTAAAAAAGAATAATGTGGCATGCAGGGTGTAGCTTCCTGTCGTCCCCAGCTTCCCCTATATGTAGAATGTTCTTTTGCTTGTTTGTTTGTTTTTTGAGGATGGATGAAATAAGCAGGTCAAGGGATAAAAAGGACTTATTACAATTCCTCTTTTGCTGATAATAAAATATCCATAAAGATAGCATTTGGTCATGATGTGCCAGTGCAAAAACACAGCTAAATTGTGTTTTTGTGAAGTACATTTTTATCCCAAATAATCTCTTTGTGACATATTTAAATCTGTTCACTTGAGTCAGAGTCAGAGTCAGAGTCAAGTTTATTGTCAATTCTACCACATGTGAGACACATACAGAGAATCGAAATTGCGTTACCCTCAAACCCTCGGTGCTACACAATAAATACATTTTAAACACAAAGTGCAGGTTAAAAAGAGACAAGAAACAAGTTGTGACATGACAACAGTTTTTCGGTTTGTTTAAAGTGACATGGTGCAAAGCAGGCGGTCCAGTTCTGCCAAAATACAGATACTGAGATCAGAGTGAGTGAGGGGGGGGCAAGGCGGGAAACGGTGGAAGAGCAGGGAGAGTGTTCAGCGTCCTGACGGCCTGGTGGACGAAGCTGTCCTTCAGTCGGCTGGTTCTGGCCCGGAGGGTCCGCAGCCTCCTCCCTGATGACAGCAGACTGAAGAGGCTGTGTGACGGGTGGGTGGGGTCTCTCACGATGCTGAGGGCTTTGGAGTCAGACGGCTGCTGTAGATGTCCTGAAGTGAGGGGAGAGAGACACCAACGATCTTCTCAGCTGCTCTCACGACGCGTTGGAGAGACTTGCGGCAGGTTGCGGTGCAGGATCCGTACCACACGGTGATGCAGCTGGTCAGGATGCTCTCGATGGTGCCTCTGTAGAAGGTGTACCTGATGGGGGCCGGGGCTCTGGCTCTTCGCAGTTTGCGGAGGAAGTAGAGGCGCTGCTGTGCCTTCTTGGCGAGTGATGCGGTGTTAACAGTCCAGGAGAGGTCCTCTGAGATGTGGACACCCAGGAACTTGGCATATACTTAGTGTACATTTAGTACCTTACTGTGTCAGGGCCAGTAGTCAAAGCTGCAGCTGCAGGACCAGATTAGAGCAGCTCATCTTAAACAGCTTCGGTGTAGATATGCTGTTATAGGCCTCTGCTGCAGGGGGGCACCAACATGATCCACTGAGTGGTGCCTTTCACCTCCTCTGTTTCTCTTTGCCTTCTCTGTCTCTTCTTCACCTCAACCCTCATTTATTAACAATATCCCATAAACTTAATTGTGGTCCATTGTTCTTGTAGTTTGTTGTGCTTGTCTGGCCCTTCTTTTCCTCTTCTGTACATGTTCTGCAGACCAGAGCCTCAGGAGCTGCTTGCTGACCTGCAGTTCCACCTCTGACCATCCCAGTGTCTGCCTCCACCTGTCTGTATGGATGTCTGTTGGATACTTCCTGACATCCCGACCTGCAGTCCTCATCCCCGTGGATCACCGTCTATCCATATATCACCCATATACACAGAAGTCTAATTGGACTACTGATGATAGTTACTAATGTATCCTGTCTTGTACCTTTGACGGTGTCTCTATGTCTCTATTCTTTCTTATTTCTTGCTCTACCCGGCTGGCCTTCAGCAGGAGGGTCCCCCCTCATGATCCAGGTCCTGGTCCAGGTTTCTTCCCTCTTAAAGGGGAGTTTTTCCTGCCACTGTTTGGCTTAAGGTTTTTCTTCCTCTAGGGAAGTTTTTACCTGCCGTTGTTTATGTAATAATTGCTCGGGGGTCATGTTCTGGGTCTCTGGAAAGATCCTAGAGACAACTTGTGTTGTAATAGACGCTAAATAAATAAAATTGAATTGAATTGAATTGTATCTGCCTATGAAGATGAAACAGAACCATCAGACAAACTTCAGGTGTGTCTTAAGGACATCAAAGACTGGATGTCCAAACATTTTCTGCTACTAAATTCTGATAAAACAGAAGTTGTTGTTTGTGTAATGTATTATTAGTTGAATGTCCAAGTAATTCTCTGAATAGAAACAGGTAAAGAGAAAAAAAAATTTTAATTAAAAGACATGAAAAAATGTTAATATACACAGTTTAGGCTCACACAGTCTATATATTTATTTTTTTGTTTTGAGTTTTTTTTTTTTAGTTTAGTTTTGTATTCAGTTTTGTTGGTTTGTGTTTATTGTGAAATGTGTGTGTCTGAGTGTTTTAAAAAAGAATAATGTGGCATGCAGGGTGTAGCTTCCTGTCGTCCCCAGCTTCCCCTATATGTAGAATGTTCTTTTGCTTGTTTGTTTGTTTTTTGAGGATGGATGAAATAAGCAGGTCAAGGGATAAAAAGGACTTATTACAATTCCTCTTTTGCTGATAATAAAATATCCATAAAGATAGCATTTGGTCATGATGTGCCAGTGCAAAAACACAGCTAAATTGTGTTTTTGTGAAGTACATTTTTATCCCAAATAATCTCTTTGTGACATATTTAAATCTGTTCACTTGAGTCAGAGTCAGAGTCAGAGTCAAGTTTATTGTCAATTCTACCACATGTGAGACACATACAGAGAATCGAAATTGCGTTACCCTCAAACCCTCGGTGCTGCACAATAAATACATTTTAAACACAAAGTGCAGGTTAAAAAGAGACAAGAAACAAGTTGTGACATGACAACAACAGTTTTTCGGTTTGTTTAAAGTGACATGGTGCAAAGCAGGCGGTCCAGTTCTGCCAAAATACAGATACTGAGATCAGAGTGAGTGAGGGGGGGGCAAGGCGGGAAACGGTGGAAGAGCAGGGAGAGTGTTCAGCGTCCTGACGGCCTGGTGGACGAAGCTGTCCTTCAGTCGGCTGGTTCTGGCCCGGAGGGTCCGCAGCCTCCTCCCTGATGACAGCAGACTGAAGAGGCTGTGTGACGGGTGGGTGGGGTCTCTCACGATGCTGAGGGCTTTGGAGTCAGACGGCTGCTGTAAATGTCCTGTAGTGAGGGGAGAGAGACACCAACGATCTTCTCAGCTGCTCTCACGACGCGCTGGAGAGACTTGCGGCAGGTTGCGGTGCAGGATCCGTACCACATGGTGATGCAGCTGGTCAGGATGCGGTGCAGATCCGTACCACACGGTGATGCAGCTGGTCAGGTTGCGGTGCAGCTGGTCAGGTTGCGGCGCAGGATCCGTACCACACGGTGATGCAGCTGGTCAGGATGCGGTGCAGCTCCGTACCACACGGTGATGCAGCTGGTCAGGATGCGGTGCAGCTCCGTACCACACGGTGATGCAGCTGGTCAGGATGCGGTGCAGGATCCGTACCACACGGTGATGCAGCTGGTCAGGATGCTCTCGATGGTGCCTCTGTAGAAGGTGTACCTGATGGGGGCCGGGGCTCTGGCTCTTCGCAGTTTGCGGAGGAAGTAGAGACGCTGCTGTGCCTTCTTGGCGAGTGATGCAGTGTTAACAGTCCAGGAGAGGTCCTCTGAGATGTGGACACCCAGGAACTTGGTGCTGCTCACCCTCTCCACAGTGGCACCGTTGATGGTCAGAGGAGCATGCTGGGTGTGTTGTCTCCTGAAGTCTGCAACAATCTCCTTGGTCTTCTCCATGTTCAGGGAGAGATTGTTGTCACTGCACCACTCAGCCAGGCGGCTCACTTCACTCCTGTAGTTTGACTCATCGTTGTTGTTGATGAGACCCACCACAGTCGTGTCGTCCGCAAACTTTATGAAGAGGTTGGAGCTGTGAATCGGTGTGCAGTCGTGGGTCAGCAGGGTGAAGAGGAGGGGGCTCAGCACACATCCCTGGGGGGCCCCTGTGCTCAGTGTGATGGTGCTGGATGTGTTGCTGCCGACCCGTACTGCCTGTGGTCTCCCAGTCAGGAAGTCCAACAGCCAGTTGCACAGCGAGGTGCTGATCCCCGGCTGGTCCAGTTTGTGAATGAGCTGCTGGGGGATGATGGTGTTGAATGCTGAACTGAAGTCGATGAAAAGCATTCTTACATAAGCGTTTCTGGTGTCCATATGTGTGAGGGCTGTGTGGAGGGCAGTGGAGATGGCGTCGTCAGTGGACCGGTTAGAGCGATATGTGAACTGGTAGGGGTCCAGAGAGGGGGGGAGAGCAGCCTTGATGTGATGCATGACTAGCCGTTCAAAGCACTTCATGATGATGGGAGTCAGTGCGACTGGACGGTAGTCGTTGGAGCAGGAGGGAGATGACCGTTTTGGGACCGGACGGATGTTGGTGGCTTTGAAGCACGTGGGAACCACCGCCTGACTCAGTGACATGTTAAAGATGTCTGTGAAGACCTCCGTGAGTTCTCCTGCACAGTCTCTCAGTACACGACCAGGTATGTTGTCAGGACCCGGAGCTTTGCGGGCGTTGATCCTGCTGAGGGATCTCCTCACAATGTCCGGTGACAGCGTCAGCACCTGGTTGCCGGGAGGGGGTGGTGCTTTCTGTGCGGCGATGGTGTTGTGTGCCTCGAAGCGGGCGAAGAATGTGTTCAGCTCATTCAGCAGGGATGTGCTGCTCTCACAGGTCTGCGGTGGGGGCTTGTAGTCCGTAATGGTCTGAATCCCTCGCCACAGGCTCCGTGTGTCCCTGCTGTTGCTGAAACGGCTTGATATAATAATATATAATTGAATTACAATTACAGAGACTAAAGCAGCAAACACTGCTGAACACAAAATTATTATCACTGCCAGAGGTTTTTAGGATTATAAAAGATGGTTGGTTGAGCCCAGCGACCCAAAAATTTTACTCGAAAGCAGTTTTTCAATTACTTTAGGATCTAATTGATACAGGATGCTAGTAGTTGTAGCAGTAAATAACATTAATAAAAAAACTCCTGTTCTTCACCACTCAAGCTGTTTTGGCAGCTGCAGGGTTGTCTTCTTATCTCTTCTGGTCTATTGTGCTGCTCTCCTCTCCTGTCATCATAAATGACATAAGTATATCATCCATCCATGATTTATTCCTGCTTACTCCGTCTGCATGCGTCTGCAGCATTCAACACAATCATCTCCCAGCAGCTAATTCCCAAACTGGACCAAGTGGGGATCAGCACCTCACTGTAAACCTGTCTGACTTTCAGACTGGGAGACCGCAGGTAGTACAGGTTGGCAGCGACGGATCCAGCACCATCACACTGAACACAGGGGCCCGCCAAGGATGTGTGCTGAGCCCCCTCCTCTTTACTCCGCTGACCCATGACTCCACACTGATGCACACTTCAATCTCTTCATCAAGTTTGCAGATGACACACCTGTGGTAGGTCTTATCAGCAACAGAGATGAGATGAACTTCAGGAGTGAAAAAAAAATGTCTCTGTTGTTGTTGACTTCAGGAAGTCATCACCGTGCTCCTCTGACCATCAACGGTGCTGCTGTGGAGAAGATAAGCAGCACCACGTTCCTGGGTGTGCACATCACAGACCTCTCCTGGACCGTTAACACTGCATCCCTGGCCAAGAAGGCACAGCAGCGTCTCTACTTCCTTAAGAAACTAATAAAAGTCAGAGCCCTGCCCCCCATCCTGACCACCTTCAACAGACGTTCCACCAAGGGCGTTGTACGTCACTTCAAGCAGAATGTGGACTGCTTTCTGCACCACAGTCACTTTAAACAGGCTGATAAAGTCAATGACTTGTTCTGTAAAATTTTTATGTTCCATATGCTCTTTTTTTTTTTTGCTTATCTCTTTGTTTATTTGGCACTATCTTAGTTTACATTTGCAGGCCCCTATTTGTAATTTCTAAAAGATTGTACCATTTAGCATTTAGTGTTTAGAGATTTTTATCTCCAAACACTAAACACTAAACCCACAAAACAGCAGGTCGACTGTGTGAGTCTTAATGTACACCAAGCCTGGGTTAGTGTATGTTTACCGACCTGAACTTACAGCAAAGGAAGGTTTACGTTAGACAGATGATCAGCTTGTAGTGCAACACTGGGCATTCCCGCCTTCACCTCATCTAACCAGCCATAGCTTCAACTGGTTTCTCTGTTATTGTTCTATTAGAAGAGCAACAATCTTATATGCATAGTTGGAAACTTGTAGTTCTGCAAATCACCTGCAAGTTGAAGCCACAGCATGTGGGACCAATCAGCTCTGGCAGCTTCAGAGACCTGTGCTTGATTAGATCTGCTCTTCTGTGATTGGCTTTCAGGCGCAGAGTAGGCGGGTCAAACAGTGGTGCTGAGCCAATCAAGCACCAGCCACACAGAAGAGAGTTTTTGTTGTTTTGTTGTTGAGAGTATGGACTCTGTTTCACTTTAGATCTGCGGACATTCAGAAAACCTCTGAGGCTGACGCCTCGGATGTTCAGGTCTACGGTTGCTGATGCTGTCTTCCAAACATTTGGTGACACCCGCAGAAGAAATCAAACCCTATTGTACTTATTCTCATTGAACAGACCTAACTGAACTCTGAAATTATTCTCCATGTCAGCAGCTCCTTGTTCTCCTTAATCCATGAATCCATTAACAGCTGATGGCAGTTGGGCATCAACACAATGCTAGTAAAGAAAGACATTAGTAATGATTTTATAGATGTTTAGAAGATTTTATAGACTGTTGTTACTAATCAGGGAGTATTTCCCAACTTTACAGTCATATAATAACCCAGATAATGACAGCAGCTACTATTGTAAAAAAACCTCCAAGACCGTTGTCAGTCTTGCCAAGTTCGGACATGCAGTCAGTCCACCCCAAAGTCAACCCATGAAATGTCCAGAGAAACAAAACAAAACAAAAGTAACAAGACCAACCCAACGCAGATCATCTGTCAGTGCCAAGTTCACCAGTCAGACAGGTTAGAAGGTGGCGCCTCTGGATTGGTGCGACAACATCAAAGACAAAAAGCAGCTGGGAAAGAAACCAAAAGTTTCTTGTCCTCATTGCTCCTGTTTGATCCATCTACAACAGGTTGGTAAACTGTGTTTGTGCTACTCACAACATCAGTGATGTACAGTCAGTTATGTATGTCTCTTGTTTAAAGGGGTAAGCATTATTTTGTGTATTTGTAAGAAAACATTGTTTTAGTAGGAATTTCTCAGCCTGTGATGTCACTCCAAGTGCTGTGAATCTGATTTAGTCTGATAGAAAGCTGTATAATGTTCGCTCAACATTTTTATCATTTACTGTACTGTTCTCAGTGCTTGTCTTGCATCTTTAACCTTCACAATGATAAACCTAATCTTTACTGTGATCGTTCTAATACTGTTTATACTGAACACTGCTCATGTGAAATGTTGCTGACGTCAAACATGGTTAGTGTTAAAACCCCATTTTGGAAGGCTCATAATGTGAAATTAGTGTGAATGAACTTTGTTTGATAGTGACAACAGCGCTCCTCTAAAATCAATGCCACCACTGCAGATTAACTATGAAACTACTGTCCAAAGCTCATGACTCAGTATACACTCATCTCTGCTGGAACCCAAGGTCTCCCCACATCTTTTCATATATAAATTTGTAAAAACAGGGAGAAATATGAGGGAGCAGGAAAACAGGGGTTGGAAGATGAATTCCCCGTTTCTCAATGCAGCCGGTCACGTTGATAAAGATGTGAACTTGTACAATTCCAGCACTTCACATTCAGCTCCGGGGCCTTATCTGAAATTAAAAAAGTCCCCCCCTCTTCAGCTTTGAAGTTTTTCTCAGCCACTCAAATGATTTCATTCCCAGCGTGTAGAAGCTAAAGGAGGCTTTGATTTTTGGACTCGGCTTTGCCTGTCACTTTGTGTTACATGCTAGCTGATCTAAAGGCTAAAACGATGATACACTGCCGTGCTGTCAGCTTTTCCCACCCCTCCATTTCAGAGTCTGATTCTCCTATTATTGACTGTTGCACAACCCAAATGATTGGCAAACAGTGCAGCGCTTGAGCTAAAGAACATCATTTCAGAAGGAGATGAGGCGTGATGGTGTCTAAATGTTTCAGGAGTCTGCATTTGTGGATTGTTGACTTTTTCTTTGAATATCTGGTGAATGTACTGTTTCAGCCAGATAAACCAGTTCATGTTAGGAACTAAAACACATACAATCCACGACCATAAATATCCGATGACGTGAAAGTCTCACCAATTCACATTTCATTCTTAATAGACAAAATAAAAAATTGTTAAAAATAAAACATTCTGCCATTTCATAAAAATATCAACTCATTTTGGGTTCGATGGCAGCAGCATGTAAAACAAAACCGGGGCCACGGTCAGCAAAAGGCTGGGAAAGTAAGTGGTGCTGAGAAGAAACACCTGGAAGAACATCTGGAGCTAATTAGGCTGATTGACAGGTCAGTGACATGATTGGATATAAAAAGACCTTACACAAACAGAGTCTCCCAGAAAAAAGAGAAGGTTCACCAATATGTGGAAGAACTGCATCTACAAACAAAAATGAAGCAATTTCAGAATAATCAGTTAAAGGTATCATCCAAGACAAGCTGGCTATAATCATTGTTGAAACAGGAGACAAAAGGAACTGTTCCCTATTTGGAAGATATAGAAAGTAAGTAAGTAAGAAAACAGAGGAGCAGCAGAAGCAGTGATCTGAGACGTCAGTGAGGGGAAACCTGCGCAGTTTTCTCGTCCGTGTAATAAGACTGAAACCCAATCTGACTAAACAAAGAAAGTAGCTGGAGATCAGCTCCCAGAATCTCTCACCACGACACACAACATTACACAACATTACACAACATTACACACACACAACACTACACACAACACTACACACAACATTACACACAACATTACACACACACAACACTACACACAACACTACACACAACATTACACAACATTACACAACATTACACACACACAACACTACACACAACACTACACACAACATTACACACAACATTACACACAACATTACACACACACAACACTACACATGACACACACAACAATTCACACAACATTACACAACACTACACACGATACACACACAACACTACACACAACACACACACAACACTACACACGACACACACAACACTACACACGACACACACAACACTACACACGATACACACACAACACTACACATGACACACACAACACTACACACAACACACACACACAACACTACACATGACACACACAACACTACACACGACATTACACAACACTACACACATCATTACACAACATTACACAACACTACACACGATACACACAACACTACACACGACATTACACAACATTACACAACACTACACATGACACACACAACACTACACACGACATTACACAACACTACACACATCATTACACAACATTACACAACACTACACACGATACACACAACACTACACACGACATTACACAACATTACACAACACTACACATGACACACACAACACTACACACGACATTACACAACACTACACACATCATTACACAACATTACACAACACTACACACGATACACACACAACACTACACACACACACACAACACTACACACGATACACACAACACTCCACACGATACACACACAACACTACACACAACAGTACACAACATTACACAACATTACACACACACAACACTACACACAACACTACACACAACATTACACACAACATTACACACAACATTACACACACACAACACTACACATGACACACACAACAATTCACACAACATTACACAACACTACACACGATACACACACAACACTACACACAACACACACACAACACTACACACGACACACACAACACTACACACGACACACACAACACTACACACGATACACACACAACACTACACATGACACACACAACACTACACACAACACACACACACAACACTACACATGACACACACAACACTACACACGACATTACACAACACTACACACATCATTACACAACATTACACAACACTACACACGATACACACAACACTACACACGACATTACACAACATTACACAACACTACACATGACACACACAACACTACACACGACATTACACAACACTACACACATCATTACACAACATTACACAACACTACACACGATACACACACAACACTACACACAACACACACAACACTACACACGATACACACACAACACTACACACGATACACAAAACACACACAACACTACACACAACACTAAATACAATTCACACAACATTACACAACACTACACACGATTGATGACACATGATTGTTTAGCCCCGCCTTCCACAATCCCATCTGGACCAAGGATTTGTTTATAAAATGCTTCCTAAAGTCTATATATTTGTATACAGACAGCACATGCGACTGCATTTGGGCTTCATGTTGGACCTGCAACTTGAGGGTGGGGACATTAGTCATCAGTTAGTAAAACGTCTTCAGTAGATGTAACAACACTCTTCACTCCGCTCTCTGACGTGTATTTGTTTATTTGATCAGCTAGGCCTGTGCTAATTTTGAAGTAAGTCTGTCAGGTTTGGGGAGCTGTGGGAGGGAAACAGATGCAAGAATGCTCAACAAAAACATCAAGTCCAAGCCAGAATTAAAAGTTTTTTGTAATTTCTGCATAGTTCTTGCTGTGACAGCTGCACAATACACTATAATACACTATAATAACTGTTTGTTTTTGTGTTGTTTTTTTTTTGTTGGCACATGAAAGCATGTTGTCCTTGAAATGAGCAGGAAGGAAGCCATTGAAAGTCTCAAGGACAAAGTGCTCACTAATAAATGTTCTGTGGTTCTTGTCTGTCTTTGAGGAGAGACATCCACTCTGTGACTGCCTGACATTTCACACGTCTGCTGACGTCTGGCTGAATGTAATATGAGGTATTCTGCATTGAATGTTGGAAAAGTCTCCCAAGGTTTCAAGGGAAATATTTCTGGCAGTCCTTCCTTCCAACACACAGTCTGGCCAGGCACAGTTATAGGCAAAATCCAGACAGCCAGTGTAAACAGCATTTGTGATGGGATATTAGCCCGAGCTGTTCCTTCATTTGGAGTGTCTGTTTCATTTCATGGCTGACAACTGAGAACTGCAGAGGTGTATTTTCAGGCAGTAAGCATCCACCTTAATCCACTGGATCTAATCGCTCCTGGCATCTGTCAGTCACAGTCTGCTGATGAGAGACAACTGTAATGGAGTGTGGAGAGAGGCAGTGTGAATGTACAGGTAACAAGCACAGTAAATGAATGTGATGTAGCCTTTAACCCTCCGGAGAGCCACAGAACCCAATCAGAGGCACATACAGGACTGTGTAATGGTATTCACAGCTATTCAAACAGACAAAGTAATACTCTCGTCACATTTATTCTCTGAGAATCCAAAGTTTTGAGCAGGTGAGGAAGAAGAGAGTGCAGGAGAGATCCGATAAATACATTTTATTACCACTGCCCATGGGTTAACACTGTTACCGAGTGCTTTTACATACAGTAACATGGTTGTTTTTCTGGTCACAAGTGTTTATTACAACAATTTGTCTTTACCAACCACAGCTACAATTCTGAAATATAAGTGGTTTACTGTAAGAATGCCTAAAAACTCAAAGAAGCTTTGAGAATAGTTGCCTTGATATAGAAATATATAAATGTAGTAATAATACTACTACTAATAATAATAACCAAAGCCTTTGTACCAATGTATCAGTTTGGATCTGGATGTCCCACAAGATCTATGCCCTTTCATTCTCCACCACCTGTGGAGGTATCTTCCACCTTGACTTTAAGTCTTCCAACCCATATTTAGTGCAGATGTTTCTGTACATTATAACTGCCACCTGGTTGTGACGTTCCTTGTATGTGTTACCTGCCAGCATCTTACATACTGCTATTATGTGCTGGATTGTTTCTGGGGGATCTTTGCATAGTCTGCCGCTGTGGTCTTGTCTGGTGTGGTAGATCTGGTCTCTGTTGTATTAGGGTCTTGTCTGGTGTGGTAGACCTGGTCTCTGTTGTATTAGGGTCTTGTCTGGTGTGGTAGACCTGGTCTCTGTTTAAGCTGGGGTCTTGTCTGGTGTGGTAGACCTGGCCTCTGTTTAAGCTGGGGTCTTGTCTGGTGTGGTAGACCTGGCCTCTGTTGTATTAGGGTCTTGTCTGGTGTGGTAGACCTGGTCTCTGTTTAAGCTGGGGTCTTGTCTGGTGTGGTAGACCTGGCCTCTGTTGTATTAGGGTCTTGTGTGGTGTGGTAGACCTTGCCTCTGTTATATTAGGGTCTTGTCTGGTGTGGTAGACCTGGTCTCTGTTTAAGCTGGGGTCTTGTCTGGTGTGGTAGACCTGGCCTCTGTTGTATCTGGGTACTTGTCTGGTGTGGTAGACCTGGTCTCTGTTTAAGCTGGGGTCTTGTCTGGTGTGGTAGACCTGGCCTCTGTTGTATTAGGGTCTTGTGTGGTGTGGTAGACCTTGCCTCTGTTATATTAGGGTCTTGTCTGGTGTGGTAGACCTGGTCTCTGTTTAAGCTGGGGTCTTGTCTGGTGTGGTAGACCTGGTCTCTGTTTAAGCTGGGGTCTTGTCTGGTGTGGTAGACCTGGTCTCTGTTTAAGCTGGGGTCTTGTCTGGTGTGGTAGACCTGGTCTCTGTTTAAGCTGGGGTCTTGTCTGGTGTGGTAGACCTGGTCTCTGTTGTATTAGGGTCTTGTCTGGTGTGATAGACCTGATCTCTATTGTTCTTGTGCTCAAGGCCGTTTCTTGCTTCGGTTCGTCTGCTCTAGGGTCCCCCGGCGTGGAACAGGTTGATGTGTCCGTGCTGTCCTTCAGACCAGCCTTTTCCTGCTACTTTCAGTTTCTATGTCAATGATGTTTCCTCCTCCACATCTTCTTTTGCACTGGATTTCCGGTGACTGAGACATTAATTTAGCAGCATATATTTAGGGGTCGTCTTCTTGATGTATCCCTAAATCTTTGTTGTTGTAGGTAGTGTTGTGTGTAGTGTTGTGTGTAGTGTTGTGTGTAGTGTTGTGTGTAGTGTTGTCTGTAGTGTTGTGTGTAGTGTTGTGTGTAGTGTTGTGTGTAGTGTTGTGTGTAGTGTTGTCTGTAGTGTTGTGTGTAGTGTTGTCTGTAGTGTTGTGTGTAGTGTTGTGTGTAGTGTTGTGTGTAGTGTTGTGTGTAGTGTTGTCTGTAGTGTTGTGTGTAGTGTTGTGTGTAGTGTTGTGTGTAGTGTTGTGTGTAGTGTTGTCTGTAGTGTTGTCTGTAGTGTTGTGTGTAGTGTTGTGTGTAGTGTTGTCTGTAGTGTTGTGTGTAGTGTTGTGTGTAGTGTTGTCTGTAGTGTTGTCTGTAGTGTTGTGTGTAGTGTTGTGTGTAGTGTTCTCTGTAGTGTTGTGTGTCGTGTTGTGTGTAGTGTTGTGTGTAGTGTTGTCTGTAGTGTTGTGTGTAGTGTTGTGTGTAGTGTTGTCTGTAGTGTTGTGTGTAGTGTTGTGTGTAGTGTTGTGTGTAGTGTTGTCTGTAGTGTTGTCTGTAGTGTTGTGTGTAGTGTTGTGTGTAGTGTTGTCTGTAGTGTTGTCTGTAGTGTTGTGTGTAGTGTTGTCTGTAGTGTTGTGTGTAGTGTTGTGTGTAGTGTTGTCTGTAGTGTTGTGTGTAGTGTTGTGTGTAGTGTTGTCTGTAGTGTTGTGTGTAGTGTTGTCTGTAGTGTTGTGTGTAGTGTTGTGTGTAGTGTTGTCTGTAGTGTTGTGTGTAGTGTTGTGTGTAGTGTTGTGTGTAGTGTTGTCTGTAGTGTTGTGTGTAGTGTTGTCTGTAGTGTTGTGTGTAGTGTTGTCTGTAGTGTTGTCTGTAGTGTTGTGTGTAGTGTTGTGTGTAGTGTTGTGTGTAGTGTTGTCTGTAGTGTTGTCTGTAGTGTTGTGTGTAGTGTTGTCTGTAGTGTTGTGTGTAGTGTTGTGTGTAGTGTTGTGTGTAGTGTTGTCTGTAGTGTTGTGTGTAGTGTTGTGTGTAGTGTTGTCTGTAGTGTTGTGTGTAGTGTTGTGTGTAGTGTTGTGTGTAGTGTTATGTGTAGTGTTGTCTGTAGTGTTGTGTGTAGTGTTGTGTGTAGTGTTGTGTGTAGTGTTGTCTGTAGTGTTGTGTGTAGTGTTGTGTGTAGTGTTGTCTGTAGTGTTGTGTGTAGTGTTGTGTGTAGTGTTGTCTGTAGTGTTGTGTGTAGTGTTGTGTGTAGTGTTGTGTGTAGTGTTGTGTGTAGTGTTGTCTGTAGTGTTGTGTGTAGTGTTGTGTGTAGTGTTGTCTGTAGTGTTGTGTGTAGTGTTGTCTGTAGTGTTGTGTGTAGTGTTGTGTGTAGTGTTGTCTGTAGTGTTGTGTGTAGTGTTGTGTGTAGTGTTGTCTGTAGTGTTGCGTGTAGTGTTGTGTGTAATGTTGTCTGTAGTGTTGTGTGTAGTGTTGTCTGTAGTGTTGCGTGTAGTGTTGTGTGTAGTGTTGTGTGTAGTGTTGTCTGTAGTGTTGTGTGTAGTGTTGTCTGTAGTGTTGTCTGTAGTGTTGTGTGTAGTGTTGTGTGTAGTGTTGTGTGTAGTGTTGTCTGTAGTGTTGTCTGTAGTGTTGTGTGTAGTGTTGTCTGTAGTGTTGTGTGTAGTGTTGTCTGTAGTGTTGCGTGTAGTGTTGTGTGTAGTGTTGTGTGTAGTGTTGTCTGTAGTGTTGTCTGTAGTGTTGTGTGTAGTGTTGTGTGTAGTGTTGTGTGTAGTGTTGTCTGTAGTGTTGTCTGTAGTGTTGTGTGTAGTGTTGTGTGTAGTGTATCCCTCTGGCTTGCTTCACTCCTGAATAATCCGCTGTCAACTGTCAGCTGTATTATAACAACCTGAAGGTGTTAGGAAACGACAGCAACTCAGCCACAAAGTGCGAGGCTACGTAAACTGATGGAGCAGGTCAGCGGATGCTGAGGCACATAGTGAGAAGAGGTCACCAACTTTCTACAGAGTCAATCACTACAGACCTCCAAACTTCATGTGGCCTTCAGATTAGCTCCAGAACAGTGCTCAGAGAGCTTTATGAATAGATTTGCATGGCTGAGCAGCTGCATACAAGACATACATCACCAAGTGCAATGCAAATCGTCGGACGCAGTGGTGTAAAGCAGCCGCCACTGGACTCTAGAGCAGTGGAGATGCGTTCTTTGGAGTGACGAATGGCACTTCATCTGACAATCTGATGGACCTGATGGACATAGGCTGCACCCCCACAGACAGGAGGCCAGGGCCACGAAAAAGACAGCCACAAAGAAAAAGCCCCAAGAAGGCATGACCTGCACCAAAACGTTACACCAGTATGTTAATGGGGATTGTCACTGTCACTGCCTTTGGCACAGGAGACCACCAGTTTCAAAAAGCACCACTGGTGGGGGGTTTTATCAGGGTCAGGGTTAGGGCAAAGCCACAGTCACATATCTCAGATACAGAACTATGCGCAAGACACATAATCTTAATGCCAATCTGGCTCAGCCATTGCCTAGATTACCAAGGTTGGTGTCGACTGTGTCCTGGTCAGGGGACCAGGGCACACTGATGTCAAATAGGCTACTGGAACAAGACATACTGTATGTGGACAAGGGAGGACAGTGTAAGACTATTGGAATGTTACTATGAAATCAAGCCTGATGAAAGAGGATACATGCAGAGGATGTGGGACCTTTGGATAATTTGAAACTAAGTTAACCGGAAGAAGAACTTGATATCACAAGAAGAGATTTATGTTATGCTTCCCAGTGGACCAGAATGCAAGTTTGGGAGAGATATGTCAACCTTAACACAAGGGCAGCTGATCTGAGAAGCAAGATAGGCTGATAGGCAAACTGTAGTGGCCCCAGGTGTGGGCCACAGCTGCTCCAAGACTCGTCTCTACAAGGCCTGTATGATGTAAGAGGTTAGCGTCACTTGTCTGTTGTCCTTGGAGCCACTGCGTAGGAGCACCTTTGGTACACAAACGAGGCAGGATGTCTTCCACAGCATGTGACTGGCTCGTGTTTAAGAAATGCTGGTGTTTTCCCCAGATGTGGGTGGCACAGGACTTAAGCACCCTGGGGCTGACACCACCAGGGTCATATATAGCACGCAGAAATTGCTTATGAAGTTTGCAAATAAATAATAGATAATAAAATAAAATAACACAAGTTATTTTCTGTGAAGTAGGGACAGATAATTGAGATAGATAATTAAGATAAGATAATTTTCATTCATGAAGGATAAGAGTGTACTTATGTTAGGCTAAATTACTACTGAAACCCAGCAGGTTTAACGCTCTTACAGGATTCACAAAGTATTTAGAAAACCAAAGACAATGTTATAATGAGATAATTTAATTAAAAAAAAGATTGCAGGGATTCTGCAACATCAGCATTAATAAAAATAGGTAGTCCACAAAATCAAGTAACATAATTACAGAAAAAAAACAAAATTTTCAATGTCTCACTGAAACTGTAAAATACATATTTCCCCAACTTAAATGTGACATCTCATTGTTCAAATGTGGGTTATGATTGATTGTCTGATGAAGATGTTTATGCTTCATTAAGTGGAGACAGAAAGTAAGTTGAAATGTGTGAAAGTAAACTTGCTCTTTACCAGCTAGTTCAGAGAGCGTTACCGTGGTAACAGAGTCTGCAGATGAGTTGCTTAACCGGATCCTCTTCCTCTCAGTTTAGTAACATCGCTTTATGAAACTAAAAACCTCTGAATCTCAGAGAGAGTTCAGGTTCAACAAACTCTGAGCTCTGAAACTGGCCCTTGGACACGAGAGAACCACAAACATGTACCAGAAGATAAAACAGATGACGCAAAGCCCATTTTAAATCTTACCAAAATGTATGCGGTTTGCCTCTTATTCCACAATTGTATAGCCTGTTAGGGGCTTAAAATCCTTAAATGAATCCACAAACATCAAACTAAATCAAACATCCTTGTTAAAAGGCTAATACAATTATAAAACTCACCACTCGTGACACAGAGGAATGCCAGAGAGGTTCTTCTGGCTGATGATGGTCTACAAAGTAACAAAGTCTAGTAAAGTAGTAACTGAATCAGGGTAGTGACATGAATTATCTGCACAATGGAGAGTGAAGAGGTTGGCCACTAGAGGCAGGTTTTCACCAGATGACCGTGACACGGCCTCTCTGACAAACAATATCAAACTAAAGTTCTGGGCCTGTGTCAATCAAGACTTTGTCAATATTAATTCTGACAGTTTGAGAAATGCCAACGACGTGTGAGAGGATGTGAAAACAGTTTTGTTAACTGTAAAGTAATAATGCTGTACGTAGTGCTGACAGCAGCCGGGCGGTTTTTCATGGCTGGTGTATCAGTGGGGCAGGTCTGTTAGTGAAAAACTGGAAAACGGCTTCTTCACCTCTATGACACATTTGCAGATAGTTTCAGTAGGCAGCAAATATGCATCTGCATAACCCTGACAGTCATGTTAGTAGAAGCTGATGACCTGTTCAGTCTCAGCGTCGTCCTGGCGGCTCTGAAGAGGTTCCTTGGTCTGAGCGACGTTAGCTAACTGTGCTAGCAGCTATCTGATCGTTTACACCAGAGTTTCTTAACCTTTTTGACACTGGGGCCCAATTTTCCCCGTACAACGTGATTCAAGGCCCATTCAAATATCTTGTTAATGTAAATTGATCCACATCTTGTTTGATTTGTGTTTAATAATTAAATCAAGTCATTTTATGGTTTATTAAAGTAAAATCTTGTGGGAAAAAAATTCTACAATATGATAATCTCAAATACATTTATTTTCACACTGAACAGTTAAACCACAGTTGTCATGATCAGCACAGGTTAGAATTCAAAAAATATTTATAAGGCATTTTGATAAATAAAATTGTGTGGTAATAAAGCAAGAACACTTAAAATAAGTTTCAAATGAAATAAACTGTAAATGAGAAATAAAGTGCAACCTGCTGATGAACTTGACAAATTAGTAGTCTTAACTTTTGTACCATATGTTACTCTCCAAATCTGTGACAAATTAACAACAGTCACAACAGTCTGTTCTTTAACATGCTACAAATCACATTTCATGTTAACCTCTTAATGAGAGACTTGGGCCTGTCTCTTAGACATGATCAAATCCAGTCTGGGTGGAATGGGGGAAAGGCTCACTCTTAGGGTGGCCTCCAGTGATGCTCTGAGTCTGCTGCGAGCTTTGGTCTTAGTTGTGGCCACAGCGGAGAATCCTGATTCACACAGGTATGTGGTTGTGAAAGGAAGAAGGACTTTAACAGCCCTCAGTGCTAGAAGTGGGTTGAGACAACAATCCAGAAGGAACCTAGGTCCAGTTTGCCCCACTGCCCTTTTAAAGTGCTGTCAGTGGAAACTTCCAGAAGCTGTGATTCCAGATGTGAGGGCAAAGCAACATCATTTTCAGTGGGATCAACTGAAAATGGGTCCACGACCCACATGCGTCCCTCCCTGGGATCCTCCGGAAAGTATTCAGTAAGTTTCTCTGCCAGTTGTGAGAGATGCTGACAGACTGAATGACTGATCTTCACCTGAGGTGAGTTTTCCACAATGTCAGACAAAAGTGGAAACATGTCCAGTCTCTCTTCCTGGGCCCTCTTACTCCACAAAGCAAGTTTTCTCTTGAAAGCTTGAACTTTGTCTGCAACAAAAAATATGTTGCTATTTCTCCCTTGAAGTGAGATGTTCAGCTGGTTCAGCAGTGAAAACATGTCAGAGAGGCAAGTGTAGCTATGAATGTGGTGTTGGTGTAATGATGTGCAAGAGGAGGTTTCTTATCAGTGAGAAAGGAGAAAACTTCATTCCTAAGCTCAAAGATCCGTGTGAGAACAAGCCCTCTTGAGAGCCACCTCACCTCACTATGGTAGAGCAGCTGGACATGATCTGCTTCCATGCCCTCACAAAGTTGAGCAAAACATCTGGAGTTCACAGCATTATTTTAATGAAGTTGATGGTTTTCACAGTGACATCCATCACCTCATGGAACTCTGGTTACATCTTTTTTGCTGCAAGGTTTTCACGGTGGAGAAAACAGTGGGTCCATTTAGCTTCAAGATCAAGTATCTGCCTGATGACACCGCGATGCCTGCCAGTCATTGACGCTGCGCCATCACTGCACACTCCAACACAGTTCTGCCAGTCAAGGCCGTTCTCAGTGAAGTAGTTATCCATGCAGCGGAAACATTCCTCAGCTGTAACTCCAGTTGGTAGTTCTCCACAAAACAGTCTGTCTTCTTGCAAAGAGCAATCCCACCGGTAGTGAACAAAACCAACAGCAGCGCAGCATTTGTGACATCAGTCGACTCGCCCAGCTGCAAAGAGAAAAATGGGCTCTTTTTTATTCTCCCCAGAAGCTGCTGCTCAATGTCTGAGGCCATGTCAGCAATACGGTGACTCACAATGTCATTTGACAGCGGGATGGTCTGGAGCTTCTTCGCTGCAGCCTCACCAATCATCTCACGGCACATGTCCACAGCGGATGGGAGAACCAGTTCCTCCGCTATGTTGAACGCTTTCTTACTCTGCGCCACACGTCTGGCTACGAGGTAACTGGCCTTCAGTGACACGTCAGTGACACGATGGACCTTCTCTGCATCTGAAGCCCCTCATCCTTTCTTTTGAAATAATCGATTGGCTTTCCAACGAGCTTCGGATGTTTGGTTTCTAGATGGCGCCTTAACTTTGACGGTTTCAGTGCTTCATTGGATAATATTAGCCCACACTCAACACACTGGGCTCTGCCTCACTGCCTCCGTTCACAAAGCCAAACCTTATAAAATCGGGGTCGTATTTTCGTAGAAATTTGGCCTTTGAAGAGGGACTGGCATAACTTTTTTCTTCATTTTTTCGTTTTAAAAACTTCTCCGTGTCTTCTGCGACTGCTTTCTTCACACTTGGAATCAGAATCTCCCGTTTATTCTATAAAAAGTAGCATCAGAGAACAATTACCAGACTAGAATGTCAACGGCACTCTCTGCTGCGAGTCAGAGGACAGAAAATAAAAATCTTCGACAGTTTTAACACAAATAAAATGGACAATGTGCCATCGGTCTGCGATAAGACTCCAAGACAAGTTGAAGTCCAAGAAACAACGTGGTCGTGCGGCTGTCCAACGGCTCTTTTATTAAACTCTGTATTGGAGCGCGTACAGCAAGAATGTAACGGCGAAGCCGGCTCACCAAGTACTAGGAAGCGCCATTCAGGTCCCGCGGCCCTCGCGGCCCACAGGTTCAGAACAGATTTTATTTTCGCGGCCCACTAGTTGGCGCTCGCAGACCGAGATTGGGCCGCGGCCCCATGGTTAAGAATCACTGGTTTACACAAATAAACGATGATGAAGAGACTCACAACGGCATGCACGATGTAGTGGAAATTCTTCTTACAGCAGCGTCGGGTCAACAAAGTCAGCTACTAGGTTTAAAACATTTCCACACAGATACATTCAGCTTTATGTGACCAACTGTAAGCTGTTACGGTTGTCACGCTCACAGCTGACAGACTGCAGTCCGCTTGGCAACAGGTAGAACATAGTTAGATTATTATTATACTTTTATGTTTCTATTACTATTCAAATTATGTGTTTTGCAGGTTGGCTGAAAATAATAAGCAGATATTCAAATATGTGGGTTCAGCTCTAGTAAGTGATATGTGTCATTCCATTTTGTTTTGACTTCATTCATTGAAGCTATAATGTGGTAATTTGGAAAATACAGGGGACCCCGACAATCATTGGCAGAGAAGTCTTTATTGGAAGAGCAGGAACTTATTTTTAGAAAGCATGTTTTGAGCAAACTGCATCTTGGATGAGAAAAACCAAGTAACATGTGTTCAAAAATGAGAATTAACTCGAGCTCACGTCAGAAACACACATTTTAGACACTCCTAAGCCTGTCACCATGGTAACTTACTCTGTAAACATACTCTGCTCAAGACCAGGTTTTCCACAAGCCCAGAGTTCCTCTCTGCCCCCTCCTTCATAAAGCTGAAAGAGAGCAGGATTAAGGATCAACACAATTTTGTTTCATGTCATGCAAAGTATTCATTCGTCCGAGACTCATTCATGAAAGCACAGATCAAGAATGAGTACAGGACAAAGGGGTCCCTGCGCTTTTATAATCCCAAAGAGGAGGTTACATGGTTATCTTGTCTTAACAGGTGTCTTAAAAAAGTCCAATATCCTGT
>JABWDQ010000184.1:3716396-3764846 GCA_014839995.1 Xenentodon cancila | reverse complement strand
CCCCCCCCCCCCCCCCCCCCCCCAGCTTTGATACAGACACTTCTCACAGGCCTACAAACATCCCGAACACACTCCACACACACAGCACACACTTGTCACACAACCAAATTTAACAACTGACAATGGATTGCTCTTCTCCTTACTGTGTACAGATTTATAAATAATGCAATAATGACTAGATGGTATTTTGGGGAAATGTGCCATAGTTGATCTCTGTAGTATCAACTGTACCTACTGGAGAGTCTATGTTCAGCATCCTGGATGACACCTGTTGACATGAGATCTGACAGTAGATGGCAGTGTGACTCAAGCCAGCCCAGACTTCCATCCTTCCCCCTCCTCCTCCCCGTCCGCTCTTCGTTCAGCTGAGCCCAGATTTCTGTGTGGAAGTTGCATCCAGCCTCTTTAATAGAATGTCGAGAAAAGGCTGCATTGTGTCTGCCTGTTTAAATTACAGAGCGAGTTTAAACAATCTGCTCCCCTTTTCAGAAGATGCTGCGATTCAGAGGGTGCTCTCAGTTTATTCCTGTGAACTCCCTCTGTTCAGGCTGCAACACTGCTCAGTCCTCAATGAAGAGATGACAAGCAGCTTATTCCCTGGAAAGAGGCTAGTCTTTGAGTTTAAGGAACTGCATTTGGTGAAAAGTGCCTTGTAAATGCGGACTCTGCCACGATAGCACACACATTACTGACTGTTGTATTGAACTTCAGTCGGCTCAGAAAGCTGCATATGGTGTCACAGGCGATTTCTCAGGTCGTCCATCACGTTCTATCACTGCACCCTTCTCCCAGAGGACAGCTTTGGTCGGAACGTGTGCGACCTAACACGGTATGAATGTCACTGACCTGAGATGTGTGTGCTCGCTATTTCATCACCAATGTCTGGGAAGCATTTAGCTTTCATTCTCAGTCCATGTTCAAAGCAGAGGACACACATTTTTGTCAGTTAGTGGCCGTTGACCCTTGTTGTTTTTGTCTAAACATGTAAATCCTGGTAGGCTGGGATGGAAGGATACCCGGACCCAGAGGGCTTCATTTATGGGGCTGGCCTCAGTACCATTGTATGTATTTTGAAGTTTCAGTCAAAGATTAAAATAAATAATTGGAGATTAGTTTTTCATAATTTATCCTAATGACACCTAAGCGTAATATAAAATCTATCTTCAAATATAATACATTATATGTATCCAAGCATCTATTTATCCATCCATCCACCTAAATACTGGTTAAATAATGTTTTTATTGGTTTTAATGACCCTATATGATGCTTTTATGAAGTCCATCTTCTTAAAGTACTGTGAGAAATTAGTGTGATATAGATAGCATTTTAAACAAACTTTTTCTGGATCCTGCAGCCTCTTCTCTGTTTTTACTGTGTCAGAATCTGCACCCTGGTGTGATTGAGCATTTTTCTGAGCCAATCAAACGTTAAATACTTCGGGACTGTTGCACTCGTGTAACCACTCAGCATGCTTTCTTCCTGTGCACAAAAACTTATCAAAATAGATCACTTGTGAAGTGGTTACAGGATCAGTGCTGGATATGTAAAAGATCAACATCTGATCCATAAAGAGAAGATGGTCCGTCTCCAGAACCTCCAACGACTGCTGCAGAATGCTTTTGAATGGTAATTAATGAAATGGACTACGAAAGGTGATGAGATGACATTTGATAGACTAAGTAGTCTAAAAAGACAAGACACAAATAAGTTCTGAGCGTTCACATCAGCAAAAAGCTTCTTTACTTTTTATTTATTTGTGAAAGTTAGTGACATGGCAGAAGTGAAAGTGAAAGTGAAAGTAAGGCAGAGCTGTGATTACTGTTATTACTGAGCTTGTTTTTCTTCTTTAACAATTGATCCTTGTTCACAATATTTTGTTTGTCATAATATTGTAGTAACTGTGTCAATGTGTAATTCTGGCCATTGTTTTTTCTTTATACACTGAACATAAAAAAGTATTTCATCCTGTTTTCTTTCTTTTGTGAACTGTTCTTTATAATGTTAATGGGATAATTACTATAATTCTTTCTGCTTGTTTTATTAGGAGACTCTGAAATTCTATATTTTCTCACAGTGATAAAATACTTCAAGATATGATTATACTAATGTTTTAGTGCGCTGCAGGGTCAGGGGAAATGCAACTCTGATAGAAAGTAAAAGGACACAGCAGTCATTTAATGCACATATTTCTCACTTTCCTCCTGATTGGTCTGAAAACCAGCCAAATCATTGGATATATGTTTTATTTATTTGCTGCTTTCCTTGTTTGTTTCCCGACTGTGAGTATGTTGATGAAGCTTTTTTAACATTTTGAATCAGTATGTTTAAAAGGCACAGCATCAAATTTTCATCATTTGGTTTTCAGGCTGCTGAGAAAATTGCTCTGGTCTGCAAACAAGTACGGAAGAGAAAAAGAGGAGGCAGACCAGCACAGCAAACTACAAGAACAATGAAGAACAATTATACTTATGAGATACTTCTAATTAATAACTGAGGATTGAGGTGAAGAAGGGAAAGATCAATCAATCAATCAATCAATCAATCAATCCTCCGCAAACTGCGAAGAGCCAGAGCCCCGGCCCCCATCAGGTACACCTTCTACAGAGGCACCATCGAGAGCATCCCGACCAGCTGCATCACCGTGTGGTACGGATCCTGCACCGCAACCTGCCGCAAATCTCTCCAACGCGTCGTGAGAGCAGCTGAGAAGATCGTTGGTGTCTCTCTCCCCTCACTTCAGGACATCTACAGCAGCCGTCTGACTCCAAAGCCCTCAGCATTGTGAGAGACCCCACCCACCCGTCACACAGCCTCTTCAGTCTGCTGCCTTCAGGGAGGAGGCTGCGGACCCTCCAGGCCAGAACCAGCAGACTGAAGGACAGTTTCATCCACCAGGCTGTCAGGACACTTAACACTCTCCCTTCTCTTCCACCGTTTCCCGCCTTGCCCCCCCCTCACTCACTCTGACCTCAGTATCTGTATTTTGGCAGATCTGGACCACTTGCTTGCTTTGCACCATGTCACTTTAAACAAACCGAAAAACTGTTGTTGTCATGTCACAACTTTTTTCTTGTCTCTTTTTAACCTGCACTTTGTGTTTAAAATTTATTTATTGTGTAGCACCGAGGGTTTGAGGGTAACGCAATTTCGATTCTCTGTATGTGTCTCACATGTGGTAGAATTGACAATAAACTTGACTCTGACTCTGACTCTGACAATCAATCAATCAATCAATCCATCCATCCATCCATCCATCCATCCATCCATCCATCCATCCATCCATCCATCCATCCATCCATCCATCCATCCATCCATCCATCCATCCATCCATCGATCGATCGATCGATCGATCGATCGATCGATCGATCGATCAATCAATCAATCAATCAATGCAACACAGATGACTAAAAACACAACAAAATAAAACCATAAAATCCAAATAAAAACAGTCAGCAAAGTCATTTTCAGGCAAAAGACAATGCTACAGCCTACTGATTGTACTTGCTGGAGTTAAAAGCCAGAGTAAAAAGATTAGTTTTTTTAAAGAGATTTAAACATTTTTGAGAGTTCTGGCAGACCACACAGAAAGTGGTAGACCGTTCCAGACCTTAGGAGCTTGAACTGAAAAGGCTTTGACTCCCTGACTCACAAGTCGAGTCCTGGGAACCAGTGGGAATTAGATCTTCAGATCTCAGGGCTTTACAAGAACGATAACTATGTAAGAGCTCAGAGAGATAAGGAGGTGCCAGACCATGTAAACCTTTAAAAACCAAAAGTAAATTTTTTTAAACAATTACATTAAAAACATGCAGCCAGTAAAGAAAGAACAATATTGGGGTAATATGCTCACACTGTCTTATCCCCGCTAATAGGGGATGAGGGGCATTGCTCTGCAGCGTAGGTCTACAGCAACTGATCCAGGATGAAGCTGTGTTGAAGACCAGCTGCTCTTGTCTGGTCCTGCAGCTGCAGCTGTGACTACTGGTCCTGACACACTAAAGTTTACACCAACTAGATGTTTTACTAAAACTGAAGTTTGGTTCTAAGGGTGGAGGTGGTGTCAGCCTCCTTCACCCAAACTGGAAGTTGGTTCCACAGTGATGGTTCCTGATAGCAGAAGACCCGTCCTCCAAATCTACATCTTCTAGGAACTACGAGTAAACCTCCACTCTGAGAATGGAAATCTCTACTAGGAACATAAGGAATCATCAGGTCTTGTAGATAACCAGGAGTTTGGCCATTTAGAGCCTAATGCAAATTACATTTTTACGTGAAGTCAATGGAGGAGGCTAACACAGGAGAGATGTTTCACACAGTTTTACTGGAGGCCATAGCAACACTATGTAATCCCTTCCTAAGGTGTTTGGGGTCACACACAACAACCCCTGTTTCATCAGAATTTGAACACAAAATGTTTGGGGACGTCAAGGTCTTAATATCCTTGAGACACACCTGAAGTTTGTCTGATGGTTCTGTTTCATCTTCATAGACAGATACAGCTGCGTATCATCAGCATAACAATGAAAATTAATGCCGTGGTTCTGGATAATACTTCCTAAGGGCTGCATGTATAAACTGAACAGGATTGGCCCTAGCACTGAACCCTGCGGGACACCATAGCAGACCCTCATCTGTACTGAAGAAACTTCATGAACACGAACAAACTGGAATCTATCAGACAGATATGATTTAAACCAATCTAGAGCTGTCCCTTTAATCCCAACAAAATACTCTAGTCTCTGCAGTAAAATGCTGTGATCTATAGTATCAAAAGCAGCGCTGAGGTCCAGCAGAACCAGTATGGACACTAATCCATTATCTGAGGTCCAGCAGAAACAGTATGGACACTAATCCATCATCTGAGGTCCAGCAGAACCAGTATGGACACTAATCCATCATCTGAGGCCCTGCAGAACCAGTATGGACACTAACCCATTATCTGAGGCCCAGCAGAACCAGTATGGACACTAATCCATCATCTGAGGTCCAGCAGAAACAGTATGGACACTAATCCATCATCTGAGGTCCAGCAGAACCAGTATGGACACTAATCCATTATCTGAGGTCCAGCAGAACCAGTATGGACACTAACCCGTTATGTGAGTCCAGCAGAACCAGTATGGACACTAATCCATTATCTGAGGTCCAGCAGAACCAGTATGGACACTAACCCATTATCTGAGGCCCAGCAGAACCAGTATGGACACTAATCCATCATCTGAGGTCCAGCAGAAATAGTATGGACACTAATCCATCATCTGAGGTCCAGCAGAACCAGTATGGACACTAATCCATCATCTGAGGTCCAGCTGAACCAGTATGGACACTAACCCATTATCTGAGGTCCAGCAGAACCAGTATGGACACTAATCCATTATCTGAGGCCCAGCAGAACCAGTATGGACACTAATCCATCATCTGAGGTCCAGCAGAAACAGTATGGACCCTAACCCATTATCTGAGGTCCAGCAGAACCAGTATGGACCCTAACCCATTATGGTGTTTTGTGGAATTAAATTAACAGATAACCCAATTATCACAAAACATATGCCATTTAATGAAACAAAGGTTGTTTTTTTTTTCATTTTTATTAGCACCAGCTTGAGTCAGGTGTATATGTTGTCAGAGTAATATGTATATGTTGGCGGAGTGGTGGGAAGAGAGGGATATGCGATGACTAGTTTTAACTGCATTCATGTGTGAGAATAATGACTCGCATGTGTAAGTAGAACCACAAATATACACTGACAGAGGGTATTTCGACTGGCTCACTTCATGTGTCCAAAAATTCCCTGAACCTGCCACCCAAAGTTACCATCACAGGATATCTGACAACTGAATTTCAATGAGTTCAAGCTGTAGAGACCCTTCATCTAATGATAGTACACATTTCTTTTCCCTCTTAAAGCAACCTTTCCCAGAACATTCATATAGTGAATGTTTTTAACAAATTACATTAATTTACTCATTATTTAGTGGGGATGACGAAATGATCAAACCTAGTGGTAAAGTTTCTTTTTAAAGCGTCTATAAATCCTCTGTGATTTCTTGCTCCATTGTTTGTTGACCTGATGTGTGAAATGTAATGAAGTGGAACATTTTCCAGGACACACATCAGCAGAAAAAAGTGCACGCTTACTGGGAAATTCATCAAGTTTCTATAATTCATTTCAGATTTATTTATGTAGCACCAAATCATGATAAATGTAAAATCAAGACACTTAAAGAATACAACTCAGCTTACTCCAAATGATACAAATGAATCCATAATGGTAATAATATTCACAATAATAATATTAATAATTTTAATTGTGGAGAAACACCTTAGCTATACCACATTATTATATTGAGCCATCTAACAACTAAAAGAACCTGTAAGTACTGCAGTAAATCCATCCATTTTCTATACCTGCTTACTTCTTCAGGGTCACAGAGTTGTTGGAGCCTATCCTCACATTGCAGGCGAGAGACAGGGGTCCACCTGGACAGGTTGCCAGTCCATCACAGGGCCACATACAGAAACAAACAACCAATCACGCTCAGATTCACACCTACGGGCAATTTAGACGTATCAATCAACCTACCCTGGATGTTTTTGGACTGTGGGAGGAAGCCGGAGTACCCGGAGGAAACCCAGGAAGGCACGGGGAGAACATGCAAACTCCACACAGAAAGACCCACTGGGCCGGGAATAAGTGCCTTTCACTGTATAGAAAACATCAGTTATACAAATAATAGCAAAAGAGCAATATATAAAAAATTATAAAAATGCCATAAAGATAAAATACTGAACTAACAAAACAACACTAGCAAATGCAACTACAAATGCATTTGTCTTCTTTTTTTTCTTTGTTATTGTTTTTTTATGTGGGATATGCCAGATTAAACAGGTGATTCTTAAGGCTGGATTTGAAGATGTGGAGAGAGTCAATAGTACGGAGGCTTTGAGGAAGAGAGTTCCAGAGTCGTGGGGCAGAGCGGCTAAAAGCTCCACACCCAAAGAAGACAAATGGGCAGTTGGAGTAGAGAGGAGGGAGACTGAGGAAGGTCTGAGTGTGCAAGATGGTGTGTAAGGTATGAAGATGCTAGATTGTGGAGGGCTTTGAAGGTGAGTAGCAGAATTTTGCAATCGATTCAAGAGTAAACTAGGAGCCACTGAAGCTGCTTGATTATGGGTGTGATGTGTTCTGAAGAAGTAGTTCTGGAGATGAAACGAGCAGCTGAATTCTGAACCAGGTGTAACTTATGTAGGAACGTGTGTGGTAAACCAATGTGGGATGTGACAAGGGCATAAACAAGAACTGCATTGCTCTTGGGTGTGAGTGACATAAAGCCAGTAACAAAAATAATTATAATTATAATTCAGTAGCTGAGGAAACCAAAAGACTGCAACAAGACTTTTCTTTGATAAAATCCCTGGTCCTGGGAAAGCACCAGGTGACAGTAGAAAGAAAAAAAAACCTCCCCTTTAACAGGTAGAAACTGTCAGAGGTTGAGAGGACAGGAAAGAGGAGAGAACAAGAACGACAGATCAGGAACACCTGCTGGGAAGAAGAAACAAAGATTAATAACATCTACAATGTCATTACTAGAGTAGATGGAGTAGAAGAGAACAGAGATCATGGGAGGTGTCCCAGCAGTCCAGGTCTACAGCAGCATAACTAAGGGATGTTTCAGGTCACCTGATCCATCACTAACTATAAACTTTGTCACAAAGGAAGGTTTCAGCTTAATTTTAAAAACCGAGAATGTCTGCTTCCTGAACACAGCAACTGGTTCTCTTAAAAATATGATGGAGGTTGGCTATTAAGAGTTTGATATGTGAGAAGAATTTTAAATTCTGTTCTGGACAGATGTTCTGGATTTTTACAGAGATAATCCATTTATTATCTCAGCAGTCTTACCTCATTCTTCCTCATTAATCCAAATAGATCCTCCTGAAAACATTCATCTTTAATTCCATGTCAAGGCACAGCTGTGCTACATGGCTGATGTCAGTTGATTCATTAACTGCAACAGATATTACCATCACAGTTTCTGCAACAAACTTCAAAGATGTCCAACGTCAGGAACCCCCACTCTCCTTATGGTCGATGTGTCTTATGATGAAGTCATCTTGCCTGACAAATAAGCTAAGTCAGGTTTTTTTTGTCATCTGTAACCGCCTCCAAAACGACACAAGCTCATTGACACTGCATTTGTAAATGGTCTGTTCTTCTTTTCTAATATCCACGGTACGCGTGACCACATAGATGTAACTCTGTTCTGTACAAGTTCAAAATCTTTTGGCAATGATCTGAGGCCACTGAGAAAGTGCTATCAAACTCAGCCTGGACTGTGAGGCTACGGTGCTAACCACCAAGCCACCGTGCTGCCAAATCAATTCAAGTCAATTCAATTCAATGCAAATTTCAAAAATAAATTAATTAGTTGTTGCTGTAGTCATGATTTCAATGTCTTTATAGATTCGTTATAGAGGTTTACTCCTGCAGCGGTCTGAAGTATCTCCTACTGCAGCCTGAAGGATCTCCTGCAGCGGCCTGAAGGATCTCCTGCAGCAGCCTGAAGGATCTCCTGCATCTGTCTGAATGATCTCCTGCAGCAGTCTGAAGGATCTCCTATCGTCCTTCACACAATCACCTCCAGAGGTTCCAGAACAGAACCAACCTTCTTTATCAGTTTTTTCATTTTCTTTAAGTCACTGGTTCTGATGCTGCTCTCCAACAGATGACTGCAGATGTGACTGAACTCTCCACAACAGACTTTAGAAGATATTGAACATCTTTCTGCAAACTCTGAAGGACCTAAACTTCCTTAAGAAGTAAAGTCTGCTGTGTCCTTTCTTATTAACAGTATCAGTGTTGTAGCTCCAGTCCAGTTGGCTGTCCAGGAGAACACTCGGGTATTTATACTCCTCCACCACCTCCATTTCTTCTCACATGATGGAAAAATGATCTGACTTAATCCTGGATCTTCTAAAATCCACAATCATCACAATCATCTCCTAAGATGACATGATTGTTCCAACATGATGCCACAAAACGGTCCACTTTTTCCTCAGTCTCTTGTCCATCACTGATACACCCCACAACTGCAGATTAATCTGAGTATTTCTGCAGATGACAGAACTCCGACTTGTATTGGAAGTCTGAGGTGGACAGTGTGAAGAGGAGTGGTGAGAGTACAGTCCCCTGGGGTGCTCCTGATCACCTGCTCAGACACAAAACCATTCAGTCTCACCAACTGTAGTCTGTTTGTCAGGTAGTCAGTAATCCAGGTGATTGTGGAGACGTCCACCTGTCTTCCGGAGTTCTTACATAGTAAAGACTGTAGGTTAATTGAAGCAGGTGTATGACTGCATCTTCAACTCCAACCCCGTGATGATGGAAGGTACCTTATTGCTTATTCGGGTGGTCCAATAAAAGTCTCTCAAGATTTTCATGATGTGAGGTGTTATGGCTGCAGCTCTACAGTCTGAAGAAGATGTATAGAATATTTTTGGTACTGGAACAAGCCAGAATGTCTCCCACAGCGCTGGAACCTTCTCCTTGCTCAGGCTGAGGTTGAGGTGCTGTAGGAACCCGCATAGCTGGTCCAAACAGGCTTTCAGGACTCTGCGGTGTATGCCATCTGGACCTACAGCCTTGTTCCTGTTCAGTCTTTCCAGCTGCTGCTTCACCTGACTGACAGAAACAGACAGGTGGGAGGGAGCCCAGCATCTCCTTATGTGGTGGGAGACTGATGGATCAGCAAGATCCATGACTGAGGTGGAAGATTTAGGTGTAACATGGAATCTGTAGGTCAAGGAAGGATGGGAGGTCTGTTGGCTGGGGGCAGGAGAGGAGGACTCTGGGATTGTTCCTAAACTGAAATTGTTGAAGAATCTGTTCAGTTCATTGGCTCTGTCCAACCTTCCATCTATCTGGTCCTCTTTCTGCTGAAGTCCTCTGATCTTCATTACTGACCACACATTTCTTACGTTGCTCTGTTGGAGCTTGTCCTCCAACTTCCTCCAGTACACTTCCTTGTTCTCTCTGATCTTGACTTTCAGATGTTTTTGTACTGACCTCCATCATTATCTGTCTCCCTCTCTGAAGGCTCTTTTTTGTCTTGTTCAGAAGCTCTTTCAGGTCAGTGGTGATCCAGGGTTTATTACTAGGAAAAGTCCTCACTGTTCTGGTGAGGCTGATGATGTCCACACAGAAGTTATTATAGTCCGTCACTCGCTCAGTCATGGCACTGATGTCACCTCCCTGTGGAATCAGAAAAGCTTTATTGCCAGGTACACTTTACAGTACTGTGAATTTGTTGTGATCTCAAGTGCAAACAGAGTACAAAGCCAAAAAAATCAAATAATACAGAAGCCAGAAAAAAAGTCTTAAATATACAAATTTGGAATATAGTATATGCACAACAAAATCAAAAATAAGTTCAACTGGGTGAAGTGGGGCAGTGTTAAGCAGTCTGATTGCACTGGGGAACAAACTGTTCTTGTGGAAGGAAATCCTGTTCATGATGGCCTCTTACCAGAGGGTAGAGTCTAAATAAATTGTGTCTAGGATGAGGAAGTTCGACTGTGAAACTGGCTGAACATCCTGGAGATGTACAGCTCCTGGAGAGATGGGAGGATGCAGCCAATCATCTCAGCAGAGTGGATGACAAAGCTGCAACTTGACCTTGTCCCTGGTCATGACTGTGATGAAGGATGGATTCAACGAGAGCAGTGTCGAATTTGAATAACAAATTTAATAACTTGAAATAACAAAGTGAATCTGCTAAAGGGCAACGTGTCCTTCAGATTCTCCTTGACAGTAAAAAAACAGCAGTTTATTTTTGTCATAAAGTATCTGCTGATGGAGGTGTGTTTGATGTTGTGTCTCTAGGCAGGTGTGTGGATTAGTAAATGTGCGGTGTTACTGTCTGCTACAAACAAATTACGGCTTGGCTTTGTGACTAGAACTTTAAAGGGGACAAGGAATAATTCAGTTTTTTACATGTTTGAGCATGAAAGTTTGGTATTTGAGGTACAAACCAGGGCATAAAAACATCTTATTAAATTACTCAGTATGCAGTTGAGTCACTCAGTTAAACTACATGACTGAATCAGAATCAAAATCAGAATTATTTATTTGTCACACGTGGATGTGCGTGCACAGCGAAATGAAAGGGTTGCAACCATCCGTGTACACTGTGCAGTTACAGTAAAATAAAATATACAATAAGATGGGGGGGGCCGAGTTCAGTGTCCTGATGATACGGGAATAGAGTAGTTTGCCAGATGACAAACACTGAAAGAGTGTGGAAGATGTCCAGGTCCAGGTTGTTCACACCATGATGGCAGAGCGTCCACCTCCTCCATGTAGGCCGTGTGGGGAACTATAGTGTTGAATGTAGACTGTAGTCAGTACACAGCAGCCACACATAGTTTCTCTTTTTGTCCAGTTTGGTGAGGGTGGAGTGGAGAACGTGATTGATGGCATCTTTGGTGATCCTGTTCCAGCAGGTGAACTGGAGTGGTCAACAGAAGTGGGTAATGACGCACAGATGAAGTCCTTTATCAGTCTCTCAAAGCACTTCATTACCACAAGGTGTGTTCCCAGGCAGTAATTGTTGCAGGCAGGGCTGAGCCTTTTAGGGACAGGGATGATGGTGGCCCGCCGGAAGCAGGCAGGTACTACAGTGAGCCAGCGACAAGTTAGGGGGGAGCTGCTCTGCATATGACTTCAGTGCCATCAGCTGTTATTCAAACATCTCAGAGCTGTCTACCCGTCGTGCTCTGAGATGGACGGCATGTGGGTCTCTGACTGATGGATGACAAGGGGTCACAAACTGAATGATATGGCGTTGACGAAGTTGGCCCCCCAATTGACATCACACCAAATTATGACTACATGGGGAATGACTAGGAATCACACGTAAAACAGCTGATTGTGTGAAAGTAGTCCAAGGGAAGTAATGAAAGGTGTTCACCCGATTATCTGTTCAGAGCCAAGTCAAAGAACACAGATATAGAAATGGACTGGCACACAAGCAGCAGGAATCGTTTGAGCAACAGAGATAGTTGAAGGCAAGTAGTGAAAAAGTGTTTACAACAAATCCCCCCAAACACAGCTACACCAGCCTGGAACCTCCTCCTCATGCTGGTCACCACCCTGGTCACACTGCTGTGGGATCGCACCACATTCTTCAACCAGCATTAGTCAGCCAACGTGGTTGTCGTATGTAAGTGTAAGTCCAGAAATCTTAATGAATTCAAGCAACGTTGTAAATAAATGGACCAAGATTCGTCCACAGCCATGTGAAAAGACGAAGAGGGCACACAGGAAGAGACTACTTCAAGTTATCACTGCTAAAGGTAGCTCTAAAAGCTATTGAATAAGGGGCACTTAGTATCACCCACATGGTTTTTCTTTTTGATTTAACTTTATTTTTTAATGAATAATGGCTCAGTGAAATGATTCATATGCTGCTGTTCATCACTAATTTTAAGACCCCCTATAGTTCAATTATTTTTATTATCCCTTTACACACACACACGCACACACACACACACACACACACACACACACACACACACACACACGCACACAAATCACAGGATTAGGAGATGGGCTGATAACTTTTTCCTCATTACTATATTTGCATGCAAGCACTGACTTCTGAATGTAATCCATAAGGCCTGCTCTCAGATGAAAAAAAAGATTAATATATACTCTAAAAGTAAGAAAAATGTCCTTATAAGGCACTTTAAATGAGTTTTTTTCCCCATTAGTTACTGTGAAATTCATTATCAGCCAAGCGCACTACAGCTGCCTCAGTAGATCAATACTGTTTTGATGCTCAGCTTGAAGTGTCATTACTGGTACTTCAGCAAACTGTTGCTGAAGGAAAAGTTGTATGTGCTGTTGGTCCCTAAGCTGCGTCTGTGCACACACACACACACACACACGCACACACACACAATCACATATCCTTCAGTGTCAGTCCTCCCACACTTGCATCTCCTGACTCATTCTCTCTGACTACACTTGTGCATATCTGCTGACAATTAGTGATTTCCAGCGCTGGATTACTGTGCTGAACGAAATAATGCCGCTGCTGCCCCTGTGTGAGGGAGGAGCAGGTAAGACAAACATCTGTTAGGATGCAAAAGTAGTGTAGAAAAGTAGTGGTCAAGCATCAGTGCTCCGCCACATCCACACTGGTCCATCACCCTGGGACTGCCATCACACAAACAGAGGTGTGGTAAGTGGGAGGCACTTGCTTTATAAGTTATAAGAAACCCACTGCAGAACCACTGTCCACAGTTTGCAATCTGCTGCACAAGCTTAAGTGGCTTAACTACACATTTGAAAAATTAACTACACTTCAGTGTGAGAAACCTCAAGAATGGATGACAGCATGATAAAATAGTCATTTGCACGACTCTTATTTGGAATGCATGAGATTTGTCAGTTTTGCAATCCTGTTGGAAAATGATGGTTGTAATTTTTGAATGGAAATGTCAAAATATATTTGTATTTTAGCAAAATATGAACATTTTACAAAGTGCGTGACATCTTTATTCAATACAATTCAATTTTATTTATATAGCATCTACTACAGTACAAGTTGTCTGTAGGATCTTTCCAGAGACCCAGAACATGACCTGAACAATTATAAAATAAACAACGGCAGGTAAAAACTCCCCTAGTGGAAGAAAAACCTTAAACCAAACAGGTGGAGGTAAACACTGAGGTGGTCAACACTCTAAAGTACTAACTATATGTTTTATTAAACAAAAAATATTTGAAGTTTAGTTTTAAAGGTGGAGGTGGTGTCAGCCTCCTTCACCCAAACTGGAAGTTGGTTCCATAGTGATGGTTCCTGATAGCAGAAAGCCATCCTCCAAATCTACATTTAGATCTTCTAGGAACTACGAGTAAACCTGCACTTTGAAAATAAAAAGCTCTATTAGGAACGTGAGAAACTATTAGTGCAATTTTTTACGGGAGCCATTGGAAGGAAGCTAAAACTGGAGAGACGTGGTCTCTCTTGTTGGTTCCTGTCAGCACTCACGCTGCTGCATTTTGGATCATCTGGAGGATCTTCAGAGAAGTACTTGGACATCCAGCCAACAACACGTTACAGTAATCTAGTCTAGAAGATACGAACGCATGAATTAGTTTTCCAGCATCACTCTGGGAGAGGATGCTCCTGATCTTTGTGATATTACGGAGGTGGAAAAACGCAGTTTTACAAACCTGATTAATCTGCTGTTTAAATGACAAATCCTGATCGAATATAACGCCATGGTTTCTCACAGTTTTAATGGAGGCCATCGCAAGACCATCTAATCCCTTCCTAAGCTGTCTGGGACCACAAAAAACATAATCAATTTTTAAACAGTTAACTTTGAATTACTGTGTAGCCACCCACTAGCAAATTAGAGGTGTTAACACTCAAGATAGTAAAGCAGTAATGATGCCTAATAATGTCATTCAAGATAAAACATCCCCAATAAGGAAAACACTTCAAGCACTGTGATGAAAAGGACTCTTAAACTAAGAAATGTAAACATCCACATCTTGAAAACATTAATAAAATGATTAAAGCTATGTTTTGTAACAATACAAACACAATCTCATCAAGTAGGAAGAAATACAAAAATCTGGATGAATACAATTAGTTTGTTGATACTATTTTTTACATTTGTAGAGAAGTGGTCATACAAACACCAGGCTACACTCTTTGATCCGTCTTCACGTCAGTCTTAGAGAATTTTCCTAAATATGCTGGTCCATGTTTTGTTGTCTGATTCAATACAAGGATCCTCTGGAGACGGACAGAAACAGAGAAGAAGGGAACAAAAAGACTGTCAGTAAAGTCTGAGCAAGATTTGGCGTTGATTAGACATTGATAACATTAATAACATTAACCATCTGGTTCATAATGTGCAGTTGTCCCAAATGCCACCAATCAGCTGTTGTAAACTTGGGCATTAACACCACGGTCTTTTGCTTTGGGATGCTGGTAACTGATGCTTTGGGTCATTTATTTTTGTGGTTTGATTAGTATCGTTGGTGTTGGAGACTGGATCCGTCAAACTGGCTCTGAGCTTTGTGAGAAGTTTTGGGTTGCATTGTCCTTCTTGGGGTGGCCACTGGGAAGTCATTAACAATACTCATATGGGTGGTACATGTTAAAGTTACATGTGACTGTCCAGACCCAAGCATACAAAGCACTTTGCTGTAATAAGCTGATCAATGTTCCTCGCCTCTCAGTGGGCTTAATGTTGCTGCTGATTAGTGTATGTTTGTTTTTGCATGATCTGTGCTCTCGTGTGCCAGACAGTAATTGTGTCAGAGCCTCCAGTTACAGGCTGCAATCCAAATGAGATCTGAGGGACTGCATGTCAAACCAGCTATTCATCAAACATTACAGCAGTGAGAAGCAGGAGTGAATGGTGCAGATAGCATCTTCAATCATCGTGTGTAGGAGGCCACTTTCATGGTTTCATCTCCTTAAAATATGATGTAATAGTCGAGTGAATATGTTAATGTGTGAACATCTTCAAGAGGAAAGCTGGCGTAACAATTCCAAGGTAACTTAGGGTGTGACTTGGTATGCAGTGAATATTTTGAAGATTTTAAAATAACAAAATAAAATAAAAACTTCAGAATAGTCAGCTGATTGAAGTAAATTCAAAGGTTCAGTCATCACACACCATCAAGTGCCATCTCCTTCCCTTCTACTTCATTCTTTTACTGAGGCAGTGTTATTATTCGTTCATTCATTTTCTATGTCCGCTTAATCCGGCATTGCAGTGTTATTATTTTCAGTGTAATCCTTGACAGAAAAATTTTATATCAAAATAATGATCAAACTTGTCTAAGTCTAATAACAAAGTTTCGAGACAGGCAAATTGTTGCAGTTCTCCAAATATTTCCAATGAAAATCCTCTAAGACCAAGAAAATGACTCCAGTCTCCTTGAGAGCCAAGGCTTGCACATGAAAAGGTGATCATAGCTTCATCTGCATCAGCAAAATGCTGAACTGAATGCTTCCTGAATGTTTGCTGGTAATGTTTATAAAAAAAAAAAAAAAAAAAGAAGAAGAAGAACGTTCTCCATTCTCAGAGCGCAGGTTTACTTTATTTATTCAATTATATTGGTTTCGGTCCCAATCACCTTAGATGGTGTTGCGATTGTCTCGAATACAAAGATGAGAACCCTTGGAGGTATATTTGATCAGGATTTGTCATTTAAACAGCAGATTAATCAGGTTTGTAAAACCGCGTTTTTCCACCTCCGTAATATCACAAAGATCAGGAGCATCCTCTCCCAGAGTGATGCTGGAAAACTAATTCATGCGTTCGTATCTTCTAGACTAGATTACTGTAACGTGTTGTTGGCTGGATGTCCAAGTAATTCTCTGAAGATCCTCCAGATGATCCAAAATGCAGCAGCGCGAGTGCTGACAGGAACCAACAAGAAAGACCACGTCTCTCCAGTTTTAGCTTCCCACTATTGGCTCCATATAAAAAAAAAAAAAAATGTTACTTACATTTAAGGCTCTAAATTGCTTCTCTGAATAGCCTTCCTCCATTGTCTGGTGTAAAAAATTATCTGTGAATAGCCTCCACCTGATCCGAAATGCATACTTTAATGATTTTTTTTTTCCCCCACAGGGCCGCCGTGTCAGCCCTAAACTCTTCACCCTGTATGCCCATTACTGCGTCTCCACCCAGGACAATGTCGTCATCATCAAATACGATGATGACACCACCATCCTGGGCCTCATCAAAGAATGGAGCTAGGCAGGGTACAGGACCCTGGGAAACAGCATTCTTGCCTATGGAGAAGAGAATGACTTCATCTTCAAAACAGACAAGACCAAAGAAATAATAATAGACTTCAGGAAGAATCCTCCCCCACTACAGCCTCTTATCATCAAAGGGGCTGAGGTGGAGAGAGCTGACAGCTACAGATTCCTGGCACTGCAGGTTACATCTGACCTGAGCTAGACACGCAACGCCACAGTGAAAAAATCCCATTTCATCAGGCTGCTCGGGAAAGCTGGTCTAAATCACCTGACTGATAGGGAGCATCCTCACCACGGGAATCACTGTCTGGTGTGTTAGCACCACACAGGCAGAGAGGAAGACTGCAGAGTTATAAAGACTGCAGAGACGATCATAGGGACAACACGTCCTTCCATGGACTCTTTGTATAAGCAGCGCTGTCGGAAGAGGGCAGAGGGAATCATCAGACTCACTCCACCCAGCTCAGACACAGACCTGCACATACACCTACGACACAGCAGAGCGGACAGCATCATCACTTACAGAACACGTTTATTAATAGACTGATGGTGGACTTATATGTGTGTCAATAACCCAACACTACCTCACTTAAATGTCATATGAAACAATGATATTTATTATTCCTATTAACTGTGAAATAGGACTTAGTGATTTCCCATGACATGTGCAATTTTTTAAATGTGCAATATCCCCATGTTAGCCCCCCAACCCCTGCATGTCCAAACTTTGATATTTGTAATAATTTTAAACATTTTGTCAGTGTCCCTGAAACTATTTTTCACCCTGTAGTTATATGGTAATTGGCCATTTAACAGTGTAATTAATAAGATCATTAACAGCATTTTGTCTTTCTTTACTGGAAGTTGGCTCTACTGCTCCAAATTCATCAAACGTCTGCCTTATATTTTCTTCATTTTTGTCATATTGTCTTTGTAGTTGGATGTGTTCAAGCTTAACATGTCCACACTGTCATGGCTGAAGGCCCACCATGTGCTCATGAACAGCTAAACGTGACAAAAACATCCACCCGCATGGAGAGATCGATGACAGGGTAAAAACATCAACATTTTTATCATTCTTGTAACCTTACACATGGAACAATTTTATACATATATAACATATGACAGACTTTACTGATCTGTAGCAGAAGTTTGAAATATTGACTTTTTAAGTTATTGTAATAATGATGATAAACTCTATTTACATATCACTTTTAATTACAGTGTAACGAAGTGCTTAACCCAGTAGCAGAGATTTAAGGCCAATAAAAACTTAAACCAGCAGCAGAAACAATATATAAAAAAGTCCTGAAATTTCCTTCAAAGAAGGTCTTGTCTTCATAGACGGACGGACGGACGGACGGACGGACGGACGGACGGACGGACGGACGGACGGACGGACGGACGGACGGACGGACGGACGGACGGACGGACGGACGGACGGACGGACGGACGGACGGACGGACGGACGGACGGACGGACGGACAGACAGACAGACAGACAGATAGATAGATAGATAGATAGATAGATAGATAGATAGATAGATAGATAGATAGATAGATAGATAGATAGATAGATAGATAGATAGATAGATAGATAGATAGATAGATAGATAGATAGATAGATAGATAGATAGATAGATAGATAGATAGATAGATAGATAGATAGATAGATAGATAGATAGATAGATTGGGACAGTTAGAAGGAGACCATCTGTGGAGTTTGGTGTCTGGAGAGAACATACCAGGTCAACAAAACTTACACTTGTTGGTACCAAAGAGCATCTATTGCTATGACGTTACTCAATAGGATTTTGAAATGAGTGTAAGTTCAAAAGGAAGCCAGTGAAGGGAAACAAGTACAGAGGAGATGTGATCATACTTTTTTGCACCAGTAACACGTCTTGCTGCAGCATTTTTAATTTATTGGAGACAATGGAGGAAACCCCGACTGATACCTAAATACGGTGATTTTTAGTATTACTGGTATCAGCAGGCATTTTGCTCTCGATCATAATTTCATGTTTTACAAACTAACTCTTAAACTTTTCTATTCAATTATTACAACTGATTGTAAGGAAATGGTCTGAATTATATCTTCTAATGAATGGTTTTAAGTGGAGTAGAGGCGCAAGAGGTTTTTGTTTTGTTAAGAACATCCTCAGAATATCTGATATTCTCTAATCCTTCCTGTCACATACAGTGGCGCTATGAGTATGAGCAAATATGAGCATATATATCTGTTTAAAGCAGGACTCTGATCATGAACAGGAAATCTGAGGTTTGTTGGACAATGCATGCCACATATATAACAAACCAAATTGCAATCATCATAATTCGCAGAAATGCCAACTTTGCCACATCCAAAGCATGAAAAAATATTTTCCAACAATGCTTCTTCAAGGTGTAAATCATTAGCTCCTGTTTCGTTGTGTCAACAGGATTGCATATGTTGAAGCAGCAATTCACTTCCTGTGGTTAATTAGCCACGCTGTAACAACCATGCCCCTAAATGTATGCCTACCATTTTTTCTGTGAAATGCTGGTGCAATTTCCCTAAAATGCATTTTGCAACATGCCTGCAAACATAATGGCAATATGCTGAAAAAAAACACGCTGTATAATAGGGAAGGCAAAGGCACAATAAAGAGAAGTTAGACTTTAACTAGAGCTACAGTTCAGTACTGAAATTAACATTGTTTAAATATAAATGCAGATGGTTTAAATAACTCAGTCAAAGGCAGCTGTAAACAAACACGTCTTTAACCTTGACTTGGGTTTCAGCGTTCCTGCAGTTTTCTGGAAGTTTGCTCCAGATCTGTGGAGCATAAAAGCTGAATGCTGTTTCTACATGTTTGGTTCTGATTCTGGGGACACAGACCAGACCTGAACCAGAAGACCTGAACCAGAAGACCAGAGAGGTCTGGATGGTTGCTATGGCAGCAACACATCTCTGATGTATTTTGGTCCTAAACCACGCAGTGATTTATAAACTAACAGAAGTATTTTAAAGTCTATTCTCTGCTGTCTCTCTGCAATCTCGCTGTCCCCCTGGTGTGCACGAGACCAAGCCATGCAACTAGGTTGCACTGGTCTCCCCTGGGAGGAGAGGCAGCATAGAATCACAATGGGATTATGCCTCTACTGTGGAGAGGGGGGCCATCTCCTGTCGGCCAACTTGTGCATCTACCAAGCCATGCATTAAATTTGGGCTCTGTTGGATTCTGGAGCAGAAGCCAATTTCATGGACTGCAAGCTCGCCACTCAGGTCTTCCCTGCCTACAGCCAGACGGACAATTATTATATAACATCACCCAACAATCCACCTTGACTAATCTGATTATTTCTGGAAATCATCATGAATGCCTAGTTTTATATTGTGGATGCAGCTACCACCCCCATAGTTCATGGACATCCCTTGCTGTCCGTGTACAACCCCATGTGGACTGGCAGACGGGTGGCATTGTTAACTGGGGCCCTTTTTGCTTCACTTCCTGTCTTCAGTCAGCTATTCCAATGTATCCCTCTGAATCTGTCAGTTGGTCAGAACCCCCTGATCTGTCCACTGTTCCAACCGAGTATCGTGATCTGAGAGAGGTGTTCTGCAAGGATAAAACACTAGCATCTCCACCATAGTGACCCTACAATTGTGCAATAGACCTTCTTCCTGCCATTTAGATGCCTTTACATCCTGTCCAGGCCAGATACTGAGGCCATGGAGAAATATATCTATGACTCCCAGGTAACCAGCCTGATCACACCCTCTTCTTTGCTAGGAGGGGCCAGGGTAGGGTCTTCTTCGTGGCAAAGAAGGAGGGGACTCTCCATCCATGCACTGATTACTGTGGATTGAACATCACTGTGAGGAATAAATACCCCTTGCCACTCCTTGAGTCAGCTTTCAACTCCTATAATGGGTTCACCTTTTTTACCAAGCTGGATCTGCATATAATGCTCATCATCTGGTATGCGTAAAGAAGGAGGACCAATGGAAAACCACCTCCAATACCTCATTAGGTCACTGAGTACCTGGTGATGCCATTCAGATTCTATAATGCTCTTGCCATCTTCCAAGCCTTGGTGAGAAATGCAAGATTTCCTCAATTGCTTTGTCTTCATGTATTTGGATATCATCCTGATCCTTTCTCCCACTTGTCATGTGCCAGTAGTCTTTCAGAAGCTCCCGAAGAACCGACTATATATCAAGGCAGAGAAATAGTCTTCTTTCTCAGTTATATATTCGAAAGAGGTCTGATAAAAGCAGAGCATGGTGTATTTGAGTATTTATTTTTTTATTGTATGTGTTTATGGGACAATTCCTATCACACAATAATTTGAAGGTTTGTTATATGCTTTGTTATATGCTTTATCAAAGATGTCTTCATCAAATTCTGACTCCCAATTCTGTCTAAGCAGCTCTTCTTTAAATGCTTTAATGCTCCTCTGTCTTCACTCTCTTGAATTGTTGTCCAATATCCTGTTTTTTACTTTTAGCAGCTGTCATATACGACAAAACTGGTAGATGATCACTGATGTCATTAATTAATAATCCATTTATTGTTTTCTTTTCTATCAGGTTTGTAAATATCTTGTCTATTAACGTCGCACTGTGAGAAGTATTTCGACTAGGTATGGTCATTTTAGGATACAGGCTCAGACTGAGTATTGTATGGATAAACTCTTTGTTCGTTTGTGATTATTTGGGTTGAGCCAATCAATTTTAAAATCCCCACAGATGAAAAAGACCTTCTGAGTTGAAGCTGCAGATGTTTCCTCAAACCTCCCAAAAGGTTTCTAAGTTAGACTCTGGTGTTCTGTAGATGCAGCTTATAATGACATTCTTTTTCTTTCTGTCGGTTCGGGGCGGGGGAGGTGCACTGCTGAGGTTCCTAAAGACCCCTGGTGAATTTCTGGGTGAGACAGTTTCATTTGTTTATTGAAAAAGAGAAAAAAATTGTTTCATGGTTGAGTTGATGGATGGAAGGCTGAGTAGATTTAATGGCTGATTAAAGAGCGCTGTCAATTGTTTTGAGACTTTTGTGGTGTCGTGTTTAAGCTGCTTGAAACTGTTGGGTGATTTTCTGTAAGGATGGGTGGTCTATTTTAGCATTGTTACTGCTGCTTAAAATTGCTGGAGGTTTCCAGAAGGTGTGTGGGTCCTTTTGACATCTGGCCATATTTTCTTCATGAAGTGACCTAGTGGACAACTGAGGCAGACTCGTTGCGTTGATTAGTGTAGACTAATCCTTGTGAAAGCCACGTTTGAGGCGCAGGAACTGACACGGACTCAGGTGGAATAGCGGTTAATGAGAAACAGATGGGGACTGGGTGGGGTTTTATCGAGGTTGTACCTGAAAACAAACCTGGGATAATAGCAATTAGATTCTTACCATAGGTTGTCACAAATAACGCTGGTTGTGCTTGTCTTTTTGATAACATTTTTGTAGATTCCAAGGCTACAAATTCTGCGTTACGGGGAGGCGACTGTGCCCAGTTTGTTCATTCGATTTCTGCGACTGGTCGTGTGGTGCGTAAAAATTTCATGGCTCCACTGGCTTGTATTGATCCTGATAGTAAGAGATTTAAACATTCCTTTTTGGTGGAAACATGTCCACTTTCCTTAGTGGGACGAGATTTCATTTGTGCGCTGAGGTTGTCGCTTATTTCGACATCTTAACGTTTTTGGGTAACAAAATGAGTGCAAGTGATGAACACTGTTTTGTGCATCAATCCATAAATCCTCTTATGTATGCTTACCAGTGGCAGGTTCCTAAAGGTGGGATTGTGGACCATCTGCTTCAGGCTGTACGGAGAGTAGTCTCATTGACAGGTACCTTGGTCATAGCAGTTGATACACTCCATTGCATTTCACATCTCAGTGTAGGAGTTGATAAACAATATGAATAACTTCTTCTAGTGACAAGCTGACAACTCAGTACTTGTACTGGTCTGTGCATATATGTGCTTTGTCTGTTGCAATTATTCCATCACAGAAAAGGCTGTACACAGCTGGTGACCGTGAGTTTGTTCATCGTGACCTTCCTCCGGGTTGTTGTAATATTTTTGGGAGATATCATCCTCACATGGCTCTTTCTAAAGGTGGGGGTGACAAATGGACTGACATGAGTTCTTTGGTGACAGACTGTGTTCATGCAACTGACTGACTGATGCCTTACTGTGTTTTACAGTCGCAAGCAGATAGCCAAAATGTAACTGGCCGTGACAGTAACATAGGATTATAACAGAGGATATCTACGTTAACTATAGCATTTTGAGCATTTTATGAACATAATTTAAAGCACAAATGCACACCGCTAGCAACCTACTTACATCTGGGGTCCATAATTAAGATTAACAAACAGTTTGAAGTCTGAACAGTGTCGACAGAAAAGAAACAAAGAAAGAGAGTAATAACCAAGCTACAAGTCCAACGCGAAGCGGAGAGAAACAGCAGTTACTTCAGAAAACAGCAATCCCGCCGTAGAGTAGAGAAGAAAGTCCTCTAGTCAAACATGTCCATCATAACCAGGTACTGTAGGACAATAAATATCTGCTGTAAAGGTGGTGGTAATGACAAAGCATTAATCATAAATGTAGAAGTAAATTATGTAACTGGAGATTCTAACGAGGTGCCAAGTAAAATAGATTTAGTCTCGATTAAACATCCTCCAATAGTTCACCTAGCGCGACGTGATGAAGGCGTTGATCAAAATAACCTCGTAAAAATAAAAACAAATACGCATTTAGTGCGAACTAAAGACCAAAAAATTAGATGCAGATTACCAAATATGCGATCTTTAAGCTCCAAGTCTCTATTAGTAAATAATCTAATTACTGAGACCCGGAGTGACATTTTCTGCTTAACAGAAACGTGGCTCCAAGAGGAAGAGTTTGTTAGTTTAAATGAATCAACGCCGTCCGGTTACTTTAATGATCATATTCCTCGAATCACAGGTCGAGGTGGAGGAGTAGCGGCGATCTACGACTCCAGTCTTACAATAAACTCCAAACCTAAATGCGATTATAATACGTTTGAAAGCCTCACGCTCAGTTTAAAACTACCGAGCTGGAAATCAGAGAAGCCAGTTTTGTTGGCGGTAGTTTACCGGCCTCCTGCTGGAGTTTATCTGGAGTTTCTGTCTGAGTTCTCAGATTTTTTATCTAGTTTATTGATCAGTACAGATAAAGTCATCATACTGGGCGACTTTAACATTCATATGGATGTTGACAACGACAGTCTTATGTTGGCTTTTGATTCTCTTCTAGAATCAATGGGGATTTTACAAAAAGTTAACGAACCGACGCATTGTCTTAATCATACTCTTGATCTGGTCCTCGTCTACGGTGTAGAACTTGATAATCTGTTAGTGTCGCATGTAAACTCCCTCCTAACCGACCACTATTTAATAACGTTTGAATTCAATATAGTCAACGTTACACCTAATAGGAGGAATTACTTTAGCAGGTGTCTATCCGATAAAGCTATCACTAAATTTAGGGAGGCCATTACTCTTCATCTTCCTACAGAGGAACATAGTGAAGCAGTTGAGGGGTGTGACCTCGGTTCTACGTCTGCAGATGTTGATTTCCTTGTCGGTAGCACTGCAGATGTGTTGCACTCAGCTTTAGATGCAGTTGCTCCCTTGAGAAAGAGGGTCTCTAACCATAGGAGCTTAACTCCCTGGTTTAACTCACATATTCGTATGTTAAAACAGAAAGTGCGTAAAATGGAAAGAAAGTGGTACTCTAGTAGGTCTGTAGATATTTATTATGCATGGAAAGATAGTCTAATGGTGTATAAAAAAACGCTTCGCAAAGCTAGAACAGCCTATTATTTAGTGTTAATAGAGGATAATAAAAATAACCCACTTTTTCTGTTCAGCACTGTAGCCAGGCTGACAAAGAGCCACAACTCTGTTGAGCCGTGCATCCCTGCAGCTCTCAGTAGTGAAGACTTTATGAGCTTCTTTAGCAATAAAATTGTCACAATTAGAGAGGAAGGCCAGGTGCACCCGGCAGGGGCATTTCTTCAGCTTCGGCGACTCCCTTAGGCTCTGACCTGACTCTAGACTGTTTTGTTCCTGTAGACCTCCCTGACCTGACTCTAGCTAGTCTGCTGGACCTCAGCGCTGTTTTTGATACTATAGATCACAGCATTTTACTGAAGAGACTAGAGTATGTTGTTTGGATTAAAGGGACAGCTTTAGGTTGGTTTAAATCATATCTGTTTGATAAGTTCCAGTTTGTTCATGTTCATGAGGTTTCTTCCGTACAGACGAGGGTCTGCTATGGTGTCCTGCAGGGTTCAGTGCTAGAGCCAATCTTGTTCAGTTTTTTATTTTTATTTTTTTTTATTTACCAATTTTATTACTGGCATATAAAGTCCAAAATGGCCTAGCGCTGCGATATTTGCAAGACCTTTTAGAACCGTACGTTCCTAATAGAGTTCTCTGTTCTGAGGGTGCAGGTTTACTCGTAGTTCCTAGAAGATCCAAATGTAGATTTGGAGGAAGGGCTTTCTGTTATCAGGCACCATCACTCTGGAACCAACTTCCAGTTTGGGTGACATTTCTGTTCAATAAAGCATATAGTTAGTGTATATTTAGTACCTTAATGTGTCAGGGCCAGTAGTCAAAGCTGCAGCTGCAGGACCAGACTAGAGCAGCTCATCTTAAACAGCTTCGGTGTAGATATGCTGTTATAGGCCTCTGCTGCAGGGGGGCACCAACATGATCCACTGAGTGGTGCCTTTCACCTCCTCTGTTTCTCTTTGTCTTCTCTGTCTCTTCTTCACCTCAACCCTCATTTATTAACAATATCCCATAAACTTAATTGTGGTCCATTGTTCTTGTAGTTTTTTGTGCTTGTCTGGCCCTTCTTTTCCTCTTCTGTGCATGTCCTGCGGACCAGAGCCTCAGGAGCTGCTTGCTGACCTGCAGTTCCACCTCTGACCATCCCAGTGTCTGCCTTCACCTGTCTGTATGGATGTCTGTTGGATACTTGCTGACTTCCCGACCTGCAGTCCTTATCTCCTTGGATCACCGTCTATCCATATATCACCCATATACACAGAAGTCTAATTGGACTACTGATGACAGTTACTAATGTATCCTGTCTTTTACCTTTGATGGTGTCTCTATGTCTCTATTCTTTCTTTACTTCCTGTTCTACCCGGCTGGTCTTCAGCAGGAGGGTCCCCCCTTATGATCCAGGTCCTGGTCCAGGTTTCTTCCCTCTTAAAGGGGAGTTTTTACCTGCCGTTATTATGTAATAATTGATCGGGGGTCATGTTCTGGTCTCTGGAAACCATGTGGAGACAACTTGTGTTGTAATAGACGCTATATAAATAAAATTGAATTGAATTGAATTGAATTGAATTGAATTGAATTGAATTGAATTGAATTGAATTGAATTGAATTGAATTGAATTGAATTGAATTGAATCGAATTTAATCAATCATACGTTGGTTTTCTTGTTTGCGATTACTGGAGGAGCAGCTTCGTACTGGTGCCTTTTTTGGGGGGCTTTTAGGTCAACCAATGCAGATCCAAACAAACCAGAAGGATGAGCACTCAGTGTATTTTCTCCTCCCCAGGTGATGAATGGCGCCTCATTTGCAGGTCAAAGGGCTGCTTGTGTGAGAACCCCGGTTCTTTGCTTGGGTTGCTGGCCGTGGCTGTTTTGCTCTGTCTGCTTTGTGCTGCTTCATTTTTCTTGGATCTACTGGCTTGCTTGAATTCCCCTTTTTTCCCTGGACAGCATTCTGCTTGCATCAACTTGCTGTTTGCCGTATTCGTGCAAGCACCAGGGTCACTCACTGCAGACATTATTATTAAGGACATTAAGCTACACTTGGTCGCCGGCTTCCTGACAGGTCTAGAGACCCCTTCTGTGAACCATTTTAATTGTGTCTTTTTAGCTCAAATATTTTTAATGTGTGATTGCCTATGGGGTTAATTTCCTCAATTCTTTAATTCTATTGCTGTTGTTTCTGTTTAATTATTTGAGTAAATTGGTGTATGTTAATTGTTTTCTTTTATTATTAATCTGAGGCAACTGGGATCACTTTTGTATGTTTTGATTTGTGTGATTTGTGGCGTTGTTTGTTTCTGTCATTTACATCCAAATTAGCATTTTTTTGGGATCATATGTTACTATGTATACTTAATATTTTAGTTTTTTTGGCATCATTTGTGTATTTGGTTTTATTTTGGTCTGGAACATTGCTGAGAGCTGAAGGTGGTGGTCCTGCTGTCCAGGTTGTGGTTCCTCTACCTGTTTGCTGTGTGTCCCCCACATTTGGCTTTTCCTTCATTAGAGTGGGTGTGGAAATGATTGGGGTGACTTGTCATGGGATTCATCCCCACTGGTAATCCTCAGTTCTGATTGTGTTTCCCAATCTTCCCTTCTTTTAGATTTGTTAAATTATTCTCTTACTTACTGGAACGACACGGTTTGATTCATAATTTTCCTGGGTTAAATTCCCACAGTGGCATTGCTGAATTACTCAAATTCAACATTATACCTATATTCCCCTTCAGTATCACCTCAAACTCTTGGTGCTGGTGGCAGGATCTACTATCTAAGAGCAGAAACAAGTGTTTTTCTTGTTTGATTGCTTGGAGGGAAAAGCTCATGAGTTTCGTTCCTATGCTGAATGAAAGGATCCAACTAAAATAATTCCTCTATTAGAAGAGCACCATGTTTATCATCAGCATAGCAATGAACATTGATGCTGTGCATTTGGATAATGCAGGCTTTGGATTCTTTATCAATCTAGTTACCTAGTTGAATTACTTTAGTTTTCTCCTATCAGTACCAAATAATGAGGTGTTCTCACATCACAAAGGGCTTTTTATATACAATTAGACCATCTTTCTATGCACAACAAGAATCTACTGACTTACAAGAGTACCACTTCCTTTATACTTTATAAATGTTTTTGTTTCAGCATGCAGATGTGCAGGGAACAAAGCTCCTATGGTTATATTCTAACCAGAAATAAATGAGAAAAGATGGACTCCAATTTATTTAAAAAAGAATGTTCAATTCGAACATTATTAAATAGTGGTTGGAGGGGAGAGTTTAGAGTTGACACAAAATAATTATCAGGTTTGATACCAAAATCATAAAGGGTTCAGTTCTTTGTCTTGTCATTGTTTGGGTTCTTCTATATTGGCCTCCACAGCACAGAAGGGTAAAGACTAAACACACTGGCAAGCAGTTTAATAATTAAAAATCTTCTTATGTTAAGCTGGTGCCACACGTAATTTTCAAAATGCACTAAATGAAAAACTAAGATACAACACAGGCCTGAGCTGACCCTTCAAATCACACTCAAACTGGTAGCTGATGCTCATAAACATGTAAAGCTTCAAATATAAACCAGTTTGATTTCAGCCTGCCTTTGAGTGCCTCCATAGTCACTGGCCCTTCTCCAAATAGCATAGTTAATCACTACAAATGGGTCGGTCACATGAGCCTGTGCTGAGTTTTGTTTGGGTCACCTGGCTCATTAACCCTCGTTAGGTGTCCGGCTCATTAGGTCTCATTAATGAGCAGGGTTCTGAATATAGTGGAAATGCTGGTGTCAAAGTTTATTCTGAAGTGTTGGTCTGGCCACCTTTACAGCTGCTGCACTGGAATGGCAGCGTGCAGTACGATATGTTTGATGCTGAACTGGTTCTTCTTTGGTCTCCAACCAAAGTTTCTGTCTGCTCTTCCGAAGAAATTAAAACTTTGGTTGCTACATTCCTGTCTGGTCTCACTAGATGACTTTCTATCCCACTGTCAACTAAATTTACAAATTTCTGAAATGGCACATCATACTTTTTTTTTTTTTTAATTTCATGAATAAACTACACAGCATAGCACTGTCATCACACACTGGCAAAAGATAGTTATAGTCAACTGCAGCAGAGAAAACACAGACAACATTGTACATACATGATCTTCTACAAGAAAGCAGTGGCAGGAGGTCACTGGGAATATAATTCAGTTGGAATGCCATCCATCCTTTTAAATCCTGTACAGGGTCATGGGGGCCTGCCGGAGCCTATCCCAACTCATTAGAGAAGAGAGGCAGGGGTCCACCTGGATGGGTCGCCAGTCCATCACAAGCCCACATATATAGACAAACAACCATGCACGCTCACACTTATGGGCAATTTAGAATAATTAATCAACCAAGATGCATGTTTTGGGACTGTGGGAGAAAGCTGGGGTACCTGGAGGGAACCCATGCAAGCACGGGGAGAACATGCAAACTTCACACAAACCAGAAACGTTCTTGCCGTGAGGCAACAGTGCTAAACCATAAGTCACCATGCTGCCCCAGTTGGTAAGTTGTGGACATTTTTAATTTTAAGAATTCTCATATTTGTTATCTGAACAGCTGATCACATAGTCTCCAGAATATTTAAGATAACAGATTTGAATCTACACTGATCTGTGTCCATATGTATATACAGATAATAAAGTTGTGTGTGTGTGTGCTCAGTTGGAGGATGGCTCTGAGTCTGCTCTAGCCCATGAAGCATGAAGATGTAATGCAGGTAGCAGCCTGAAAGATGTTTGACTCTCTGACTACTGTGTCCACACATGTGATCACATCAGTGTGTGTGAATCCCATTGACAGACAGGCGTCCTTATTTCCTTGTGTGCCACTTACATCAAGTACTCTCACTGTGGACCAGGCATGGTAAGTATATTTGTACGGCACAGTTCAACAACAAGGTGATTCAAAGTGCTTTACAGATACATTAAACCATCACATAAATACAACACATGATTTAAAACGTAAACAAAAGAAAGAAAAAAAAACAATATATAAAATCAGTGGTTAAAGTGTAGTCAAGTTTATAAACTCAAGCTTGATCAGAGCAGATTTGTGTCTTCATTCAAGTGCAACTGAGAACAGGTGAGTCTCCAACCTGGATTTAAATAAACTGAGTGTTTCAGCTGATATGAGTCTTTCTGGGAGTTTGTTCCAGACATGTGGAGCAGAGAAGCTGAAAGAAGCTTCTCCAGGTCTGGTTCTGACTCTGGGAACTGATAAAGAACCAGATCCAGATGACCTGAGGGGTCTGGAAGGTTCACACTGGGTCAGGAGGTCACTGATGTATTTTGGTCCTGAATCATTCAAAACTTTATAGACCAGCACCATAACTTTAAAGTCTGTCCTCTGATGGACAGACAGCCAGTGTAAAGACCTCAGAACTGGACTGATGTGGTCCAGTTTTTGGTCTTAGTGAGGACTGGAGCAGCAGTGTTCTGGATGAGCTGCAGTTGTCTAACTGATGTTTTAGGTGGACCCAGGATCAAGCCCAGGGCTGCCCACAATGGTAAAATCACTGGGGGCCCCTGAGCAAGGCCCTTAACTCCCCTAGCAACCCCACTGCTCACTAGTGAAACTAGTTGATGGGTTAAAAGCAGAGACTAATTTCGGTGTGCATCGTACATACAGCATGTGCACGATGTCCACACTGACGAGAATGATCAAAAAAAAAAAATATATAAAAAAAAAAATAATCATTTTATTGAAGATGAATGCAGGGACTAGTTTCTCCAGGTCCTGCTGAGACACTAGATAATTCAACCTGATATATTCTTGAGATGATAGTAGGTGACTTTGTTATTGTGTTGTGTTATGTGTTTTTATTCAGGTCTGAGTCCATCACTACACCCAGATTTCTGGCCTGATTGAAGCTCTGTGGTGACCTGTGATCATTTCTCTTTGGCTTCGAAGACAAATACCTCAGTTTTGGTTTTGTTTAACTGGATGAAGTTGTGGTACATCCAGTCATTAATCTCCTCAAGGCATTTACCAAGAACCTGTACAGGCCTCGGTCTCCTGATGACACTGTAATATATATCTGTGTGTCATCTGCATAGCTGTGGTAGTTTATTTTGTTGTTCTTTATAATCTGTGCCAATGGGAGCATGTAGATGTTAAACAGAAGAGGTCCCAGGATGGAACCTTGGGGAACTCCCCAAGGTTCCATCCTGGGGCCTCTTCTTTTTACTCCACATGTGATTCATGTCTGCTCAGATGTAAAGTTACCTATAGATAGTATTTCTGTTCTCTAAGTAAGTTCTGAACCAGTTTAGTACAGTTCTGTAAAGACCTGCCCAGTTCTCCAGTCGTTTCAGTAATATATTATGGTCAACTGTATCAAATGCAGCACTGAGATCCAGCAAGACTGACATTTTTCCACCTTCTGTATTCAGACATATGTCATTAAACACTTCCGTCTCAGAGCTGTGGTTCTGTCTAAAACCTGACTGGAAGCATCATAGCAGTTATTTTCTGTTAAAAAGTAATTGAGCTGTTAAAAAAAAATGCTTTTTCAATTATCTTACTTAAAAATCTGAGATTTGAGCTCAGTCTGTAGTTGTCCAGTTGTGTCTTGTCAAGCTTGTCCTTTTTCATCAGATGTTTAGTTACAGCTGTTTTAGTGGTTCTGGAAACAAACCTGACATTAAAGACAAGTTCACAATCTGTAACAGGTCTGACTCCAAAATCTTTGAGACTTTTTTTAAACAAACCTGTGTGCAGGACATCTAAACAGCAAGAGGAGGAATTCAGCTGATGTCAGATGTCCTCCAGGTCCTCGCTGTTAATGGGTTGAAAGTGTTTTAAACCGGTTTTTGGTGGACACAGTACATATCCTGAACCTGCTGTTGGCGTACAAACGTCTTGTCTAATATTTTCGACTTTGGCAAAGTCATTGCAGATGATATGGAAGAAAGAGGCAGGGTGAAACAGGATGGGTTTGGTTCGAATAGTCTTACCTCACAAAATCACACATGACATTCTGGTGCCATACAGACCCAGCTGGGTCCCTTCTTCCCCCAAACCCCGCTTCTTATATTGGGTTTAATTCCAGTTAATCCATCCATAATCTATTCCCGCTTACGCCATCTCTGGGTCACGGGGGTCTGTCGGAGCCTATAGTAGTAGACGCATAGTAGGCGGAAAGCAGGGGTCCACCTGGACAGGTCGCCAGTCCATCACAGGGCCACATACAAGACAGACAAACATCCACACTTACAATCACACCTACGGGCAATTTAGTATGATCAATTAACCTGCATGTTTTTGGACTGTGGGAGGAAGCCGGAGTACCCGGAGGCAACCCACGCAAGCACGGGAGAACATGCAAACTCCACACAGAAAGACCCACCGGGGCGGGAATCGAACCAGGAACCTTCTTGCTGTGAGGCAACAGTGCCAACCACGAAGCCACTGTGCTGCCCCAATTCCAGTTAATTTGGCTAGAATTTAGCAGGTAAAAAATAGGAGGAAGTAAAAATAAACTTCTGGCTTTCCTTTTTAGAAATGGAACACAAAACAGAAACAAGAAGAAGGATCAGTAATTATTAGGGTCCAAGAGATATATCCTTTTTAGTATGAAAAGGTATGTGAACCCTTTGGTAATATCCAGTTTTTTACATTATTTTGGCATGAAATGTCATCTGATCTTCATCTAAATCACGATAACGGACAATCACACTGTTCTCAAGCTGATAACACATGACATATTGAAATTTAATTGACAGAGCTGAAGAAAAACCCCTGGAGTTAATTAAATAGGTGACCCACCTTTAGCGTCAATGGCTTTTAGCGAACACTTTGAGGATCTTTGTAGCTGAGCTGCTCAATGTTCCGGAGGAATTCTGGACCATTCCTCTTTTCAGAACTACTTTATTCAGACATGTAAGATGTCTGGTGTGTTCAGATCTCTGGAGCTCATTCCAAAGTATCTATGTATGGTTAAGACCTCAGCTCTGAATGAACCACTCCAGAAGGTGGATTTTCTTTTTTTTATTTTTTATTTTTTTTTGTCTGTGGTGGATTTACTTCCGTAAAGGGCAGCACGGTGGCTTAGTGGTCAGCACTGTTGCCTCACAGCAAGAAGGTTCCCGGTTCAATTCCCGGCCCGGTGGGTCTTTCTGTGTGGAGTTTGCATGTTCTCCCCGTGCTTGCGTGAGTTTCCTCCGGGTACTCCGGCTTCCTCCCACAAAAACATGCAGGGTAGGTTAATTGATCATCCTAAATTCTCCCTAGGTGTGAATGTGAGTGTGATTGGTTGTTTGTATGTGGCCCTGGATGGACTGGCGACCTGTCCAGGTGGACCCCTGCCTTTCGCCTGATATGCGTCGGGATAGGTTCCGACAGACCCCCGTGACCCGGAAACGGATAAAGCAGGTATAGATAATGGATGGATGGATATTATTACATTATTTATAATATTAATAGACTAATTTTAATTCATTTTAATTATTAATTACAGCTATTTTCATTGCAGTTATGGTTTATGATTATAACATGCAACAGAAACACGCATGAACACACATGAACACGCACGTACACGCACACACACGACACACACGAAAACACAAAAACATGCATGAACGCGCACGTACGCTACACACCCATGACACACACAAACACACATGAACGTGCATGAACACACACATGAATACACACAAATACGCACACACACCTTGCATGTTTTTTTGATTCCTTCCACTTGGTTTCACTAGCTGAAGGTTTCTTGTCCAGACTGATGACCCTGGGTCTGATATTCCCTCTTGTCTCCGCCTCGTCTGCTGGTCCACGGTCTCTGCCAGGAACTATGTAGGGAACTAGTAGAGTTCTGCTGAAGGAGGTTCTGACCCTGTGGTAATTTAGTTGGATTTGTTCATTGTTTCACTGCTGTTTCATAGGTAAGACATAACAGGCCCCCCAGCATATGTAACCACTACCGTACAGTGTATTTCATTTACTTCCCATGATAATGAGCCCACTGGTGTTTGTGTTACATGCTCCTTTTTTCACTGCATTGCTCAGAAATGAGTTAAGTATCACCAGTTTTAAAAACATCTTTATCAGAATCATATCTGATGTAATTTATTCATTGCAGGTTAGTCATTTTACTACTTTGTGAAAATGTCATTGACTATAAATGTTTTCATTTTTATTCTGAAGATCATTCAAATAATTTTATTCAAAAACAAAAAAAATGTTGAGTTAGAGAGGACTGAGACTTGCTGCTGCTTTGCCAGATTACTTGGAAATTAAACCTTTATGGTAATGTCAGGTTTAAAACAGACAAACTGAACTGATATCACCAAATTGAAAATGAATAATTAACGGTAACCATCAGACTGCCCCCTCCACCAGAGTATGAGGCGGTCGTATACACAGTGACAGTTTTTTTTTTGTTTTTTTTTTTTTTACCAGCAACTGGAATACCAAGACGTTCACTTCTGTTATGTGATTGGTTCAGGAATTTTTAAAATACCTGTCACACACTTTTCCAAACAAACTGCTTTACAACAAATATTGACACTTGGAGTGTTATGTCAGATACTCCATGTAAAATGACAGGACCATTACTTTTCCCATCTAGTAGCGTGGTATGGGTGTCCATGTGTCACAGACAGCAATGAGTCAAATATAAAATACCGTCATCGGGGAGAGACGGCCCTCGCCATAGTGTTCTCAGTTAATGGAAGCCACTAGAAAGTGCTGATCCTTGTCAGTGCCATCTGAAGTATGTCCCCTGGTACCCGAGCCACGACATGATCTAAGAAAGCAGGCAGATGGGGTGGAGGGAGGATACTTAACACACAAATAAAAAAGGCATCATAGCACGTGTAATGGTTAAGATGTTACAACTTACAATAAAACATTAAGCCTTACAAAAATATTTCTTGTTATAGGAATTGAATTAAAAAAAGAAGTAATATTTACGATATTACTTCTTTTTTTAATTCATTGATTTATCAAAGTACAGCTGATGTAACAAACAACAAATGCCGTCCTTGATCACAGTGGACAAATATTCTGGACCATTTCTTAGTCCCTCTTCTGTGTATTTTATTTCTCTTCTGTGCTTGAGGGTATTGGTCAAAGATTTTGGAAGTAACTAGCACTCAAAATCCTTGAAATGTAACAGCTGTTAACGTATTTGGGTCTGACTGGGTTAAAGTATGCCATTCAGAGAGTCACACACCTGTTAGGGAGTATTACATCACAGAGCCAACTCATAGTACAACCCCAACTCCAACAACCCCAACAGAAAAGCCGGCAAAGTTTATAAACTGTGGAGAAATGCAAAATGTAATCAAATGAAAATACAAGTTTCTTAAAACCAAATTTTATTCTCAAGAAAATGTATAAAACAGATAAAATGTAACTGAGGAAATGTATCATTGTCAGAGTTATGAACATATTATGAATGTATTATTACATGATTGCCTTTAAGTCGTAATTCTCTGCTGTCTGTATTTACAAGATTGTGGTGCCAAGAGTAAGATACACAGGATGTCAGAGCCAAATGGGCCTATAGCGTGTCTGTTTCTCCACCTGATTACATTTGCATACAACATGTCATGTGACTGTTTTGTTCCCCTGTGAATAAAAGAAACCACAGCAAGGGGGGAAGACGGGAATGGCCAGGAATCGCCATGGGTGATACACCTTGGTGTCGGCCCTTCCCCCCTTTGCAAAGTTATGATCAAGACTGCTTTCTCTGGGTGGTTCATTCCTGTAATTGAGAGGTTTCGACGACCCTAACAATCATCTTAAGAAAGAAAATATTCTAATTTAGATTTATTGCCAGCAACTTGGACTAGGGTAGCTGCTGCTACCTGTCCTCCTGCAGCTCCTGAGCAGCTGGATAGTCAGGGCAGTTGGGTTATAAAGGAAGCGTAGTCCTAAACAAAGGCACAGGGATCACCTCCACTCACCTCACATCTTCAACCAATTTTCCCTACTCAACGACACACCTGCTGAGAAGCAGACCTTGGTGACTGGCGACAATTTCGAGACATGTGAGGCCAACTCCAGCTAACCATAGTTAGGTGCATCCCAGGGGCCAGAACGGGTGACATCGAAGCAAATTTGAAGCTGCTGGCAAAGAGTCATCTTAAATTGGAATTTTCTACCAAATATTCCTGACAAGACGACTCCTGGCAGCAGTGGAGGGTTGTGTGTCTGTCCATACTGTCGGTTAAGGATTTTCTATGTAATCAGATTCTTCAATAACAAGATTTCTGCTTTTTTGGAGTTGCAGGTACCTGGCAAATTAGGTGATGGACTATGTTGTGCTATCAACACTCAGACTATGCGAACTATGGCTGGGAACTGAACTGGGGCAGAGTTCAAAGACTTACTTACTAACACACATGCGCACACACACATGCACACAGCTATAAACACCCCCCCCCCCCCCCCTTAACCCAGCGTCTTCGCTGGCTCCCCTCCCTCTCAGCCCCCCAGTATAGGAACCTGGGTTAGATGCGCTTGCGCCAAGAGGCTGCATACACGCGTTGTGTTGGGACTCCTCACCCTCTCCACGTATGCTGGTCTCTTGAGTTTTATCTTATCACATTGTGTCCTCTGACAGCAGATAGTGTGGGAGATACTTTTTTAAATCCATCCTCTTTCCTGGTGTCACCCTGTTCTACCTAATCGATAGTCTATAAGTCTATAAAGCTCTGAATGGTCCAGGACCAAAGTACATCTGTGACCTCCTGACCCAGTATGAACCTTCCAGACCCCTCAGGTCACCTGGATCTGGTTTTTTATCAGTTCCCAGAGTCAGAACCAGACATGGAGAAGCTTCCTTCAGCTTCTCTGCTCCACATGTCTGAACAAACTCCCAGAAAGACTCAGATCAGCTGAAACACTCAGTTTATTTAAATCCAGGTTGAAGACTCACCTGTTTTCAGCTGCACTTGATCTATTGTTTTTTTTTCTTTCTTTTGTATACATTTTAAATTATGTGTTTTATTTATGTGATGGTTTAATGTATCTGTAAAGCACTTTGAATCACCTTGTTGTTGAACTGTGCCGTACAAATATACTTACCATGCCTGGTCCACAGTGAGAGTACTTGATGTAAGTGGCACACAAGGAAATAAGGACGCCTGTCTGTCAATGGCAGATACAACGCCAACGTAACTTGATTACACAAATGTAATTAAGTTTCAGAACTTGATTACATTTAACTACTGACCTTATCTGTTATCTCTTTCTTTTATTTACATTTTAAATTGTGCTTTTTGTTTATGTGATGATTTAATGTATCTGTGAAGCACTTTGAATCACCTTGTGGATGTGAACACCAGGAAGGCTGCAGGACCAGACTGGTTTACTGGACGTGTCCTAAGACCCTGTGCTGACCAGCCAGTACTGCTATTCACCACCATCTTTAACCTCTCTCTCACAATGTATCGTCCCCTGGTGCTTCAAGCAGTCTGTCATTGACTTGGGCCCAAAGAAAGCGCAGCCCACCCTGAATGACTACAGCCTGGTAGCCTTGGCATCTGTAGTGATGAACTACTTTGAGCGGCTGGTTGGGCAAGCACACTTCATTTCCTCTCACCCTCAACAGCTCCTCAAGGGTGTGTGTCTGCCATCTACCACAATGTACTGGATTTGACCCCTCTTTCTCTCCCTGAGCAATTTTCATTTGAATGCTGGGGATTTAAAAATAAACATCCTTTGCTGACGTTCTCATCTACCAACCCCTCAAACGTAACCTGTCCTTCATCCCTGAAATGTACAAATCTCAGCATTTTTTGGCAGCTCGGCCAATATGATAGAACTTGCAAATATGAACATCCATGTATATAACACAAACCCTTGTGGGGTTCTCAGGGGTCAGTCTTTTGCCCCATTTCCCTCACAATACATTTTCTTCCTCTTGGCCACGTCATCAGATGCTATGGAACTTCATCTCACTCTTATGCTGATGACACACAACTATATATGAAAACAGACTCACACTCCTGTTACTGCTCCAACATCATTATTATCTGATCTATTATCTATTATCTTACTTATCCATCATTATCTCTCCCTTTGCAAACTGTCTCTGCCAGTTTGGAGGAGATAAAGATTTAGATGAAACAAAACTTTCTTCAATTAAACACCTCTAAAACTAAAGACATCTTGTTTGGCACCACACAGCAGATTAAATCAACATTAATCACCATTACCTTCTCTCTCTCTCTCTCTCTCTCTCTCTCTCTCTCTCTCTATATATATATATATATATATATATATATATATATATATATATATATATATATATATATATATAAAAACTGGTTCCTCACCCTCTGTGGGTGGTGTCCCTTCTAAGCTCGGGTCCTCTACCAGAGGCCAGGGAGCTTGAGGGTTCTGCGCAGTATCTTTGCTGTTCCTAACACTGCACTTTTCTGGACTGAGATGTCTGAGGTTGTTCCTGGGATCTGCTGCAGCCACTCTTCCAGTTTGGGGGTTACTGCCCCGAGTGCTCCGATCACCACGGGCACTACTGTCACCTTCACCTTCCAGGCCTTCTCCAGCTCCTCTCTAAGCCCTTGGTATTTCTCAAGCTTCTCGTGTTCCTTTCGCCTGATGTTACCACCACTTGGTATTGCCACATCCACCACCATGGCTTTCCTCTGCCCTTTGTCTACCACCACGATGTCTGGTTGGTTTGCCATCACCATCCTGTCTGTCTGTATCTGGAAGTCCCACAGGAGCTTTGCTCTGTCATTTTCCACCACCTTGGGAGGTGTTTCCCATTTTGACCTTGGGGTTTCCAGCCCATACTCCACACAGATGTTTCTGTAGAGTATGCCCGCTACTTGGTTATGGCGTTCCATGTATGCTTTCCCAGCCAGCATCTTACACCCTGCAGTTATGTGCTGGATTGTTTCCGGTGCTTCTTTGCACAACCTACACCTTGGGTCTTGTCTGGTGTGGTATATCTGGGCCTCTATTGCTCTGGTGTTCAGAGCCTGCTCCTGTGCAGTTATGGTTCGATGGTACATCCCGTGTAGGGACTTGTCCTCCCATGATGCTTCCTCCTCCAGCACCTCTTCACCTTGCCATTGTCTGAGGCTTTCACTGAGTACGTCATCCGTTTGGGCCTTGTCCTTGATGTACTCATGGAGCTTGGCAGTTTCGTCCTGGATAGTGGCTTTCACACTCACTAGTCCTCGGCCTGCTTCCTTATGGCTATATATATATATATATATATATATATATATATATATATATATATATATATATATATATATATATATATATATATATATATATATATATATATATATATAAAACAATTTGACTCAATATTTTTGATCTGCCATTTTTGTGTCAAGTTTATAAATTATATGAAAATATTGAATTGTGCTGATGCAGAATTCCTTTTGAAGCCACGTAGGTTTTTGACATCTGAATGGATCTGTTTTGTTTCACCTTGTTAATTGGCTTGGCTTCTTATGCTGATGTGCTGTGATTCACAGTTGTAATTACACTCAAGGGGTCATGCTTACTCTACAAACCTGTAGCTTAAGCTGTCAGGACTTGTTAGATAACATGGTAGATGAGAAAATTAAATCTATTTGTGGGTGTCAGAGGTAATTTACTTCATGAATAAATATTGTGAGTACCGAGGAAACAGTTCAAATAGTTATGGGGTCCCCCTGCTAAATTATAATGGTGTTTCACATTTATTTCCTTTTAGCTGTTTATCAAAATGCTGTAAGAGTACTTTCTTGCAACTTAGAAGGTGTTCTTTAATATTTGTGGACGTAGTGGCCATTATTGATAGTAGGTAGACAGGAGACGGGGGCAAAGAGAGCAGGGGAAAACATGCAGCAAGGGGCTGCAGGTTGGGACTCGGGCTTGGGCCAGCTGCTGCAGGACTGTGGCTTCTGTGTACTTTCCTGCATTAATGCTGCCATCGCAGAAGTCGAGGTGAGGTTTGACAAGAGCACTGATGCAACCCCAGACTATCACAAAGCCTGCATTTTTAACTTTTTGCTAAAAACAGTCTGGATGTTTATATATTTTTTATCTTTAGGTTTGAGCACAACACACCCATTCCTCCTCAAAAAAGAGATTTGGTACTGATTAATTTGACCACTGTGTATGTTTCCATCATGTGATGGTCCAGCTAAGATTCCTCAGAGTCCAGAGATGTTCACACTGCCACTGGATAAGGTTTACATAAGGCTTTGATTTTGCAAAATGTTAAGTGTCATTTGTGAATACATCCCTGTTGTAGTGCAGGCAAAGTTTTCCAGAAAAATCCTGTCCACATGGTTAATCAGCTGTTGGTTCTTGATGCAGTGTTGTGTTTTTTTTACCCTATTACTAAGTCCTAAATTTTCCCCATCCCAACTTATTTTTTAAAATGTGCTGCAGGTCTGAAATGTAGAGATGGAAATATATAAACAAAATAAGTGCAATTTACAAAAAATGTAACATTTTGTTTTCTTGGTTGTATATGGCCTTTATGAGCCTAATGCTGGTCCTGCCCCGTATGGTTGCTGATGTTATTTGAAGTGGTGCAATTTTCTTTTCATTAGTAGTTTGCAGTTGTGCTGTTTTATACTTAAATAAAAGTCAAAGGTAAAGGAAACATAAGAATTGCTGGGTCAGTTGAACCGCCACGCTTAGCACGTGTCTAATTACTACTGTTATTTAGCAGATGCTTTTTTCCAAAGTGACTTACATCTAAGAATACACATCAAGAAATCAAACAGCCTCCTATTTATTTTCCTTATCCATCTACATCCATCTATATACACACATACATGTACCAGATATACACATACACCCACCTGTACATCCATCTATATACACATATACATGTACCAGATATACACATACATCCACCTGTACATCCATCTATATACACACATACATGTACCAGATATACACATACATCCACCTGTACATCCATCTATATACACACATACATGTACCAGATATACACATACACCCACCTCTACATCCATCTATATACACATATACATGTACCAGATATACACATACATCCACCTGTACATCCATCTATATACACACATACATGTACCAGATATACACATACACCCACCTCTACATCCATCTATATACACACACGTACATGTACCAGATATACACATACACCCACCTGTACATCCATCTATATACACACATACATGTACCAGATATACACATACACCCACCTGTACATCCATCTATATACACACATACATGTACCAGATATACACATACATCCACCTGTACATCCATCTATATACACACATACATGTACCAGATATACACATACACCCACCTCTACATCCATCTATATACACACTTATACATGTACCAGATATAAACATACACCCACCTGTACATCCATCTATATACACACATACATGTACCAGATATACACATACACCCACCTCTACATCCATCTATATACACACTTATACATGTACCAGATATAAACATACACCCACCTGTACATCCATCTATATACACACATACATGTACCAGATATACACATACACCCACCTCTACATCCATCTATATACACACATACATGTACCAGATATACACATACACCCACCTCTACATCCATCTATATACACACTTATACATGTACCAGATATATACATACATCCACCTGTACATCCATCTTTATACACATACATGTACCAGATATATACATACATCCACCTGTACATTCATCTATATACACACATACATGTACCAGATATACACATACACCCACCTGTACATCCATCTATATACACACTTATACATGTACCAGATATATACATACATCCACCTGTACATCAATCTATATACACATACATTATATGAGCAGTTTACACATACACATTTGTACTTTTACCTCTTCATATTTCTGGTTTTTGTGAAAATTACCTCCTTATAATTCCTTTTAAAATGTATTAAATATTGTCTTTGTTGTAGCTCATTTTGCTTGTTGCATAGTTTTACACCATGAATTAAAATATAAAACCTTTCTTGTACATATGCTACAAATCCTTAAGTTTAAATGACCCCTTAAATTATATCCTTCTTTTCTTTCAAAACACATCTTATGTTTGTGCTCAGGTAACAGTTTATTACATCCCTTAAACATGATTTTACCAATTTTAAATTCCACCAAATCTTCAAATTTAAGAATTTTATGCTTTAAGAATAGTAAGTTAGTGTGCTCATGAAAACTGACATCATGAATGATTCTGAAGGCTCGTTTTTGTAGGATATACAGTGATTGTAACGAGCTTTTGTAATTAATTCCCTAAACCTCTGAACAGTATGTTAAATATGGCAGAATCAGCGAGTTATAAAGAATGTTAAGTGATTTATTGTTCAGAACACGTTAAGCTTTGGCCAGGACTGAGATGCTTCTGGATAGTTTGTTCTGTAAATGTGTAATGTGAGGTTTCCAGCTGATTTTGTCTTCAATTGTTGCACCTAGGAATTTATTGTCTTTTCCATTTTTAGAGTTACACCCTCTATCTGGACTTGAATTTGAGCATTTTTGTACGAGTTTCCTAAAACCATAATCTTAGTCTTGTTCAGATTTAATGATAGTTTATTGTTTACAAACCATTCCTTTAGTTTATTGTTTCCAAGGATAAAAGTTGTTGTAAATTCTCACCGGAGACCAGAATATTTGTGTTGTCAGCAAACAACACACATTTTCAATATTTTTAATTCAGTTCAATTTTATTTATATAGCATCTATTACAACAGAAGTTTCCAGAGACCAGAACATGACCAATGAGCAAGTATTACATAAACAACGCCAGGTAAAAACTCCCCTAGAGGGAGAAAAACCTGTTTTTATAAATTCCCTAAAAAGATTGTTTTTCTTTTTACATGCGTTTTGTGATCTTTTTGAGATCCATTGCTCTCTTTTCTTTTTTTTTTTACCTGTTTTTCCTCTTATGTTCCTTAACTGGGCAGTTTTTATCATGTAATGATTTGAATATTTCTAAAATTCTTCATATGCTGCATCCACGTCATTTGTTCCTTATATTGATTCCAATCATATGTCATTAATTCAGCTTTTAGTTCCTTCACGGAATCACCTGTCCCAACCCGTCTGTACTGTGGTCTGGTGTTTTGATCAACTGTTTTATAGTTGCAATCGTAGACTGTGAACACTGGTAAGTGATCAGTTATGTCATTTAATAATATCCCACTAGTTAGGCTGTTCTCTAAGACATTTGTGAATATATTATCTATGTCGTTGCACAGTGGGATGTGCCTGGTGATTTTAGGATACAGGCTTAGACTGTACATGGTATTAATAAATTCTTTTGTCATTCTTTGTTTGTTTGGGTTTAGAAGATCAATATTAAAATCCCCACAAATGAATATAACTTTTGATTGACTTTCATAAATGTTTCCTCCATGCAATAATTGAATACTTCTATATTGGATTCTTGTGCTCTATAAATACAACTGATAAAGATGTTCTTTTTTTCCAGGAGTATTTCTATAATCACACATTCAAAAACCATCTTATAATTGATGTTCTTACCCTCAAAAAGAGCCACACCACTGTTCTCTGTTCTCTGTTTTGACATATTGTTTCGTAACCATCAACTTCAAAGTCTGTGTCCTTGTCACTGTTAAACCACGTTTCTGATATTGTAATGATGTTGAAAGTCTGTAAAAAATTATTGTTGTTGAGGTACTGTCTGAGGTTGTGGAAATTGCTGTGCAGGCTTCTGCTATTGAAGTGGATTATTGACAGCTTATGTTCAGGTTTTATGTTGCAGTTAAACTGATCATCGGTGTAAAAGTGGCAGCTGCCCTTGATACCTGTAAAGAAGTTGTTCTCAGGATCAATGTCAGTTTCAATGTCTTGCTGATGATAGTCATGCTGAAATGTAGTCAGTTCAATCTCCTCAAGATCAGCAATCCGTACCCAGTTTCTCTGTGTAGGATGTGCATCAGCTGTGCTTGTTGTCATGGTAATCTCTAGGTGAAGACTGAAGAGGGAAGCACGGTGGTTTAGTGGTTATCACTGTTGCCTCACAGGAACAAGGTTCCTGGTCGATTCTCGAGTTTGCATGTTCTTCCCGTTCTTGCATGGGTTCCCTCCAGGTTCTCCGGTGTCCTCCCACGGTCCAAAAACATGCACGTTAGGTTGATTGGTTACTCTAAATTGCTTGTAGGTGTGAGTGTGAGCATGCACGGCTGTTTGTCTTTGTATGTGGCCCTGTGATAAACCGGCGACCTGTCCAGGGTGTACCATTGCCTCCCGTCTATAATGAGCCGGGATAGGCTCCAGCAGTCCCCCGTGACCCTGCAAAGGATTCAAACGAGCATAGAAAATGGCTGAATGGATGAACCTGGACTATCGACACAATTTAAAAACTGGTATATAGTTTAAAGTCTGCACGTCACATCCATTAACTCCAGAGGAAATACCCAGTATTTGGTTTTTGCCATGTGAAAAAAGATGGATGGACGGGTGAAGACTGCATACTGGGTTGTCCGTTTACGTCACTGGGTGGTTTCGGTGTACTGGGACGGAGATGGATGATCAACTTGACAATATCCCCTCTCTCGCGTGCTACTTTTAGATTTGAGTCCCTTGGTGTGCAGAATAGATGAACTGTCCTTGTACCTCAGGAATCTGATGACAATCGGCCTGGGTCTGTCCCCTCCGGGTTTTCCAGTGCGGTGAGCCCTCTCCAGCTCGATCAGCTGTTGTAGATTTACTTTTCAGTTAAAACCATCTTCACCTTTACCTCCGGCTCAGCCCAGGTCTGGTTTGGCGATTCAGTAACTCCATCGATGACCAGATGGCTACTCCTGGATTGCCCCTCCAGGTATTCCATCTCGTCGGTGACAGCCAGCTGTCACAAACTTTAAACACATCCATATTTTCTTCTTTGATGTCTTCCACATCTTTCTGTGTGAACTGCTGGCTGGTTTTAATGTCCTGTGGTTCTCGTGACAGTTCTTCCAGTCAGCCGTTTGTAGAGTCCATAATGGTTTTAACAAAGCCTTTGAAATGATCCTGTTGTTGACAAAGACGCCTCACTGATCTACTGGTTAATGCAGTACAACATCTCAGCTTCATTCTTCATTACTCTTGTGTGTTCTTACAGCAGTTTCCATCTGGCCATGCATCTATTACAGCTTTACCACATCCACCCTCTATGTCTTACTTATACAACATTTCTCCTTGAAATTGCACATCATAGGATGTGTTTACCCACAATGACCTGCATTATAGTCCCTGGCCGACCAGAGTTTGCTGGTTAGATCCACATCAGAGTTCAATTATGGATTCAGACCTCCCTAAAAGAGCTAGTCTTTCCCAGTCAATGAATTCTGGATTGTTTAAAGCAGAACAAACAGGGTTGATGTGAATGATCCTGAAAAATCCTCAGGTAAACTAAATATTGGTAATTGCTGTATTTCTTTCCCATACAATGCTACACAACTTAAACACCTGGGAACACCTTAACACCTTCCCATATAGCAGCTAACTAGCATTTCCATTCTCTAAACAATGGATATTGAAATATAATACATTGAAATTGACTGGATCAACCCAAAGAATAACCCATACTGCAAACACCACAGCTTCAGTTTCCCTTGGAGCCCTGACTTGTCTATTCTAACCAGTCAGCAAAATTCTTCCTAAATTGCTCTACCTGTTTTTTTATCACTCAGGTCCACAGTGTATCTCCTACCTAAGCTCTTCACTGGCTTTTGTTGGGATTTCCTCCTCATTAATGACAAACTTACTACCACTTAACTTCCCCCTATATATTAAGATGTCTGTATGCACACACATAACTTAATGACACTGTCTCAGACATCTCATTTATACAGAAGAGAAAAGAAGTGTGTGGCAGCAAGAGACTGAAGAGTATATCTAAGTTTAATTCAATTTTATTTATATAGCACCTATTACAACACAAGTTGTCTCCAGGATATTTCCAGAGATCCAGAGATCATTTATTACATAAACAATGGCAGGTAAAAATAAACTCCCCCATTGGGAGAAAAAACTAAACCCTAAACAGTGGCAAGAAAAACTCCCTTTTAAGTGGGAAGAAACCTGGATCAGGACCTAGATCAAAAGGGGGAAGAAACCTTTATCAGGACCTAGATCAAAAGGGGGGAGAAACCTGGATCAGGACCTGGATCAAAAGGGGGGACCCTTCTGGTGAAGACCAGCTGGGTAGAGCAGGAAGTATGATGAGAGCCACAGACACACCGTCAAAGGTACCAAAGACAAGATATATTAGTATAATTATCCATCAGCAGGAGAACTAAGACTTCAATGTTTATATTGGTAGTTGGTGAAGAGGTCAAAGGTACAAGACAGGATACAACAGTGACTATCATCAGTATTCCAATTAGACCTCTGTGTATATGGGTGATATATGGATGGTTGGTTTGGCAGTGAGCCTTTTGCAACAGGAGAAAATATACATGGAACTTGAGGGTTGTGAAGTATGCCACAGTGTAAAGATTTAGACTTTGGAGTCATTACGGCCTATAATCAATTAAATGTTTTATTTTTATTCAAATTTCACAGATTTTTTTGACTGCGTGAGCTTAACTGAAGGTAAACGGGGTGAGATACATGTTTGATTTTGTCAAAGAAATGACTTTGACTTGTTAAAACTCACCTGTATCAGGTTTAAGCAAACTTACTGGAACGGAGACCTCAAATACAGACAAGCAGGGCAACAGGTGTAAAAACTCATGTGATTTTCTTTTCCCGTACTGTCCCATGTTTTTCTGATTTGGTGATATACTTCAAAAGGAAATGATCAAACTCTTAAAATAATAAAAGGAGCTTGAATGATTGAGATAACCATTTTTGGCTGTTTTTTTCTTCTTCTTTTGGATGCTTGAACCCTTAAACTATGCTGGCAGACATCAACATGAGTTAATCAGGATGTGTGTTAATATTTTATTTATCGTTAGTATTATTTTTAGCTCTGGTTTTGATTACACGCTCCTGTAGACAGAGAGGAGTGTGGTGGGTTGATTGAATTTCAGGAGTAATTTGTTGAGCAAGTGGAGACGGTCTAATTCAGTCTCTACAGACTGTCTGTTTGTTTTCTGTTAATTAGCAAGTGTGTGTGTGTGTGAGTGTGGTGTGTGTGTGTGTGTGTGTGTGTGTGTGTGTGTGTGAGTGCGTGTGTGTGTGTGTGTGTGTGTGTGTGTGTTTGTGTTTGTGTGTGTGCGTGTGTGTTTGTGTGTTTGTGTTTGTGTGTGTGCGTGTGTGTGTGTGCATGTGCGCGTGCGTGTGCGTGTGTGTGTGTGTGTGAGTGTGTGTGTGTGTGTGAGTGTGTGTGTGTGTGTGTGTGTGTGTGTGTGTGTGTGTGCGTGCTGCAGCTGGTTTACACTGCTTTCCTCATTTGCATGTGTGTTTGCCGTGGGCCACTCATTCAGCATGAGTGTGTGTGTTTATAAATGCACATACATGTTTGTATTAATACTGTGATCTGCTGTGTTGTGCAGTGAAATTATTGTCTGTTTAAATTTGGGAACTTTTAAAAAAAAGTCACCAGATGTTTGAGTTCACGTTGCCACAGATGGGATGTCTGCCCCCTCAGACCACACTTCAGTTATGCCCTTGAGCATGTCATTTGTACAGCACATGGAGTACATTTGAAATTCAGTCTGCAGTATTCTGTAGCTGATGCATTGCTGATACGTTGCAATAAAAACATATATATTACATTTTTGTAAGGCATCTGATGATAAAATCCAATTAGTGGATGATGAACAAGGTGTCCTGAAAGTCTTGGACCTGTATTTGGGAAAGTAACTGTAACACAACCCCTTTAAATGCACAAAACTAATCTGTCTTACAAATTCCAGTTGCACATGTTGTAAGCGAACGCGTTGAAACCCAGTCATGTAATACCTTTGGCCCCAAAAACACAGAAGCTGCCCTCTGAAAAGCTAAAACACCACTGCAAAGACAAAGAGCTGCATACGAAGCATGTTCATCTAGTGTTCTTGTTGGTTTTTTTTTACTGTGAGTTGATTTTTTTCCTGAAATTGTTTGGCAGCAGGTCTAAAGACTAAGATTTGTTTTTCATCAGAGCGGTTGTTTTTCCATAAAGTGTCTTTTGCTAATGCAGTATTTTATCTCAGTCATGAGATTCGACGTGGCCTGCAGATTGAGGAGACTTCACCCAGGTGGGACGTGACATTGTGTTGATCACATGGTAGCTGCTTGTGTGTGAGGTGAATGTTGTATTCCCACAGGACAGGACTACCGATTGCAGCATCTGCAGTGTCAAAGCAGAAAAACAAAGCTGGACAGTGAAAACATCTGTGAAGTTTGATATGGGTTATCTTTCTATGAGCTTGGAGTGTATAGATACTGCAATTTTGACAAGCTTGTTTCTCTGAAACAGGTCACAAGTGAAGCAGGACACTGCAACCAGACAGAGGTAATGTAAAGGCAACGCCTGGGTGTTTCTCAGTATGAATTCTTTTATGTTCTTCTGTAAGTTTGCAAATTGTTATCAGTGGCAGCTAAAGCACTGCTTGTTAATGAAATGGCCGGTGGTCTTGATTCACATGAAGAAAAATGATTCCTTTTTCGCACTGCTGGGCTGATCACCCCACTAACCTGCCCTTGTTGCATCATGTTACAAATGTCACACCTCCCATCTCTTCAATCTGATATCTGTACTGTGATAAAAAGGATTAAAAACTGAATCCCTGACTGAAACAATCCTTTAACCGCTCAGTTTAGCAGAGCTCAGTGTGAATGAGGCAGAGAGCGGAGACTGGTCGAGACTGAATGAGCGTGATTGTTTTTC
>JABWDQ010000184.1:3559308-3716196 GCA_014839995.1 Xenentodon cancila | reverse complement strand
TTTCTGCAAACACATCAATCACTATCCCTGTTTACTAAGTTAAATGGTTAAAATGTAGTCAGTGGATGGGATTATCAAGATTTACAAGGTGATTCACTTGAAATGTCATAAACTTAAATAAACACCTTCTAGTTTCTAAGGTTTTAGCACAGTGTAACCCAAACCCCCCCGGCCGCCGCTCGGTACCGTCCGTGGGTATTTGGTACCCGGGCCACACAGAAAGAATAAATAACTTCCATTACTTTCATTTTATTTATTATCCCGAGTCTTAATGATGTTTTATTTTAAAAAATGTCCAGATTCTCTCCATTACATCTGTCTATGACGCACTCTTGACGCATCCCCTTGTGAAGCAGAAATGGTCCAGTGAGGAGACAGAAGAGAACCTGCAACTGCCAAACAAAAGAACGCTGCATTTAACAGACAATATCAGGAACCTACTTAAAATATGGATTTATCGCAACAGGCGATTCCCGACAACCAAGCAGACTGGACCTAAGCAACACACGCTGGTTTCAAATCGTCTGCCGTTACCACCCTAGATGGCACCGTCTCGTTTCAGCAAAACAAGCTCAGGGGCTCCCACTGACTCAGTGCTACTGAGAGTAGTATTTCATGCACTTTTTGTTTTTGTAGCGTGCCTTATTGTGAAGGTGTGCTTTAACGTTACCATAGCGACCAGAGAGCGTTAGAGAGGAGTTACTGATGTTCCGTGGTTGGCGCGATGTTACGAGGACGCTGCTAATAAAGCTGCCCATTAATACACAGTGAATACACAGATTTACATTTATTATTATATATGGAAAAAAACAGTTTGTATGCCGGCTGTATCTTTTATTTTGTTGATTTATCGAAAGTATTGTTTGACAGTAAACTGGTCCGGGGCGCAGAAAACGTTAGGGGGCCACTGTTTTAGCAGACTCTTAACACAAAATTCAAATAGCCTGGTCCATGATAGAAGCAAGCAAAGACTGTTGTTGGTACACCAGCAGCTGCATTAGGATCAGTGCTCCAATCCCAGAACTCACTAAATTAGCAAGCAACTGAACACACTAATAGTCAACATGAGCCTTGACTAATAATTAAAAACTTTAATTGCCAGAATCAGACTGAACAGTCCAAGAGCAACATCGACCTGTAGACCACTTAAAACTACTTTCAAAATAAGTTAATAAACAAAACCAGTCTTCATCTCCAACATATAATGTCAAGATTTATAGAGAAGTGAACACAAGCTCACTTCCTGACCAATGTAAGTGATTCGTTTGTTGGTCACTTTTATCTTCCAGGGACCAGGACAGTCTGGGACCGGAGAGGACAATCTGACTGAGACTGCTGTCCAACTGCCACCCCAAAAAACCACACTCCCGTTTGGACGAAAAACCGCTCAGCTTCTGGAACCAAGGCCCCTGCATGTTAATATAACAACTCCCAAAGTAATTTATCAAAATATATTGGGGTTTGCCTTGTCTTCTTTCCATTACTTAAAAGAATTGAAACAGACTTTTCACAACATACTTCCATTATCAATGATGCAGAAGTAATTTAAAGGGGAATATCAATGCAAAGATACTCTGAAAAATGTTTAAAATATAATTAGAGAGTAAATGTCTCTGATTCAGTGTTTGTTTATTAGGTGTAGAGTTAATAAAGAACTGTACATCCCAGTATAATGCGTTACTTTATTTAAGGTTAAGCACAAATCAGGAACAGCTAAGCAACAACCTTTTTAACTATTTAGTCTGAAGCTTCACTTTATTTAAGAAAACCAAAGATATGCGTAGTTAACAGGAAATACTTTTGGTATGATTGTTTTGAAAAAAATAAGACCTATTCATTAAGTTTAAGATATATATATATATATATATATATATATATATATATATATATATATATATATATATTATATATACATATATATATCATCTATATATATATAGATAATATATCTATATATCAATATATATCCTCTCTCTCTCTATCTCTCTCTATCTCTCGTCTCTCATCTCTCTCTCTCTCTATCTATCTCTCTCTCTCTCTCTCCTCTCTCTCTCTCTCTCTCTCGGTCTCTGTCTTCTTCTCTCTCTCTCTCTCTCTACGCTCGCTCCTCTCTCTTCTCCTCGCTCTCTCTCTCTATCTCTCTATCTCTATCTATCTATATGTGTGTGTGTGTGTGTATTTTATATATATATATATATATATGGGCAGCACGGTGGCTTAGTGGTCAGCACTGTTGCCTCACAGCAAGAAGGTTCCCGGTTCAATTCCCGGCCCGGTGGGTCTTTCTGTGTGGAGTTTGCATGTTCTCCCCGTGCTTGCGTGGGTTTCCTCCGGGTACTCCGGCTTCCTCCCACAGTCCAAAAACATGCAGTGTAGGTTAATTGGTCTTTCTAAATTCTCCCTAGGTGTGAATGTGAGTGTGATTGGTTGTTTGTATGTGGCCCTGGATAGACTGGCGACCTGTCCAGGGTGGACCCCTGCCTTTCACCTGATAGGCTCCAACAGACCCCCGTGACCCGGAAACAGATTAAGCAGGTACAGATAATGGATGGATATATGTGTGTGTATATGGTTTTCTGGTTTGCCGAATTTGGTATTTACTATTAACATATAATAGTGCCTCCAATGATTTAACAGCCTGAATGCACAAGTGAGTTAAACAAAAACTTGCAAAGGGAGAGAACAGTGATAGGACCTTATATATTTTCCGGTCCCAACATCTACGCTCTGGGCCTGAACAGAAGATATCTTTTTTTTCACTTTGTTGACATTGTGAATGTCATGTTCTTGAATAGCTCTCAAATCTGTAAAAAGAGGAATGACTACAACTGACATTTTTTGAACATTCAAACTTTAAATATGAACAATATTCAATTTTCAAAAGACCCTGAATTTGTCAATGATACCAGGCAATGCTCATGCAACATAGCTGCGATTTACAGTTGCCGTGGCTGCTCATGAACTTAGGAACATTCAGTTTTTGTTCCTCTTCAGATCACATGATTCAAATCTAGTTCCAGATACTTTAACAGGCCATGAATCCCTTTGTTTCTTCTGTTCAGACCCGTGTTAGAATGTGATGAGGAATCTCTTCAGACATGAACCATGAAATCGTCCCCATTACCCTTAAGCAAGTCATTTTATTCATGCTCAGTTATCAGTTTCCCCACAGTTTCCACCTAGCTACTGTAACTATGCATCAAATCTAGTTCTTTGTCCATCAGCTTTTATCTTATCATTTTCCCAGCGTGCAACAGTTCCCTCTGGCTGTGGTTCAAAGTGTCCTCGACTTCAATTCAAACACAGAGGTCTGTGTATTTCAGTGTTTTGATGGCTCTCCAGGGTCAGGGCACTTGTCTGCTCCTTTGTCTCTTCATCTTCAACCAGCAGTGGGTGGTATGACTCACTAAAATGCATTTGCTGTCATCACTGCCAGCTTTTTCTGTCCCCCTCCAAACCAGAAACAAAAACAAGTCAAACCTTTGACATGCATCTGTGTCTGTGCAAATGCAAAAAGAGGATCTGGTTGAAGAATGTTTCCTCAGCAGTGTCATGATAAACTTGTAACCAGAAAAGCTCATTAACCAGCTCATTAACCCCCACCCACCACACACACTCACACAGACACACAGAAGCTTCCTATTTGATAAATTCTGTGGTATTTCTGTGGGCTCTCTTACTTTAGCAGCCCATCTCTCCGGGCTCATGTTGTGGTCCTGTGGGCAGCCTCGGTTTCCCCAGCAACCAAGCTTCACACCTACAACACATGTAATGTGTCAGTGGATTTTACTGGATCTGGGTCTGCTTCATTTCTCTTAAATAAATCTGTTCTCTTGTATCCAGCCCTGAGTCTGCACCTAGATCCTACATCACCTTCTTACCTGAAACAGTTTATGTTTATGACAGATAGCTGATCTGTCCAAACGATCACATAGAAACGTCCCTCTGGTTTAATTGAACTGTTAAAATGTGTCCCTGTAGCCCCTTTTACATTGGCAGATACCCGGTGTTTATTACCCCAATGTAGTGTGTCCTTTTACATTAACTGACACGGGGTGTTGTGTGAAATTTTCTTAAGGTTCGTTGGAGGTAGGCACACAGAAAGCACACACAGACTCTGATGAACAATATATATATTTATTTTACGCAAAGCATAGCATAAGCAATCTATTTGGTTATATAGGCAAAACACACACAAAGAATATAACTTGGATTATATGAATGAAGCATGCATATAGAATATTATACAGGTATTTCACACACTTTCACACACAAAAGAACACTGACTAGCCAAAGTGTCTCTCACTTTGGTTAACTACATTTCACGCACACACAAAATCACACTCACTGTGATTCTAACAGGATCAATCACTTTGGTTTTCATATATACATAAACCACATCTACTGTGATGCAAGGACCAACCTGTGTCCCCCGCAGCGCACAGCCAAAGTCAGTCACACAAACTTCAGTTTATCAAACAGGCATTACTCACACAAGCTACAGTTTATCAAACAGGCATTATTCTCATTTACTATGATGCTAGGATGATAGTGTCGTCCACCCCCTGCAGAGCATAGCTCCAAACAACCATCGGAGAAGCGTTCCATCCTTACCGTTGACACACGGACTGGAGAGCCAAACAGTCCCGGTAAAAGCAGCTTCCAACCTTGCTGGGCATCCGTACGTGACCCGCAGCTGACTCTGACCCGGACAGAGACTTTCCGTCGCTATATTCTCTCGTACAAGGGCCGTGTGTGAGATGGGGGGGCCAACCCCACCCCACAGACAGACCCTGCTCTTGGGAACAGATCCTGATGTACAAAACATGTTTTGTAAACCAGGAACCGTTCTCAGAACATGCTATCAAAACAACAGACTTTTCCCAGCTCTACTCACAAAATAACAAAAACTTCTCTCAGGCACACAAAACTCTCAGGCACACAAAAGAAATAACAAGACTTTTCTCAGATATAAGCGAACAATTAGAAAAACATCTTACATAACCAATGTTTGGTCTGACCAGGACAACTAACAATAATTCTCCTTACATTCCACCCCTTGGCCTGGTCAGACCAACACATTCAATTAACCAAGTTTTACTTATGTAGTCATGTTTGGTCAGATCAGGACAAAAAAACAACAATCAAAAAAAAAAAAATGTTCCTTACATTCCACCCCTTGGCCTGATCTGACCAACACTTTCTGTTCTGGAAATAGTGACCATTATGACCAAACGCATCCAAAACAAACCATTGTCGTCCATGTCGAGGGTGTTCAAACTCCCAGTAATGTTCGGCGGTGGTTGTTACTGCATGGTTAAGGAGTTCCATTCGAGTTAGGAAGGTCTGCTCCCTGTAAAAGTAATGTCCACTTACCCAATACATATAATGCCAATGGTGTCCTGGTACACTCGGATTTATGGTTATTTCAAAGTGTTCTAGGCCAAACCACCCGTCTCTTACATATAGCGTGATTTTCATGTTAAAGCAGCATTATAGAGAGTACGGGTTAAGTCTCGTTTCACCCGTCTAACATAAAAACAAGTTAATACATTGCATAGCGTGAGCAAGATAATAATACTTATTAAAACCAATAAAGGAGGCACAAAAGATGTCCGTGCTGACACAGACATTCCCGAGAAGATATCCCACCAATGATAAGCTGAATCTTGTTGTATCATCTTGGCGGCATGCAACACCCTTCCATGAGCCACAATGTTGGACACGAGCAGTCTGGAAACGTTGGACCTATGAGATTGTACAATTACATTTAGTTCCGTGGATCGATTCAGTGCGCCTCTAAACCGATCCAGGGAAACACGCCAGGGCATATGAAGAATACTCCATTGCACCTGACTAAGTCGGTGGTCAGATCTGTAATTAGTCAAGTAATAGGTCTCGTTATTCCAGTGACACACGTGAATTCCATGGAGGCATCCTGTATAGGGTGTCCCAGGCAATAACGGATGGCTATACAGTGTTGCTACACAGAGAGTATGGGGTCCTATCTGCATGTCTCGCGGTGGTTCTACAAACCATTCACACATTGCCTGTACCGTGGTTAAGCATGGTTCTTGATATGCATCTCTAGTCACACAAGCCATCCCTTTATCAGTGATGTCACACATTTGTAAATCACAAGTGTGATTGGTCTGGAGACTGAACCAATCACCCCGTGTTTTCAAAAACCAGTATCCGGTATCAGTGATTACAGGTAACACATAACACTTACACACAGTCAAAAGTTTCATGACATTCAGTTGGAACCAATGTCCCATACACATTGACTCATTACATTTAGTCTTTTCAGGATGGAGCTCCAACCACCAATCTGCAGAATTGTTCCCCATCCGTCGCCATTCAATAGGATTGTTGGTAGTAACAGCCCTGATGAAGAGCTCATGTTGTAATTTCATATCAACAATGTGCACATTACAAACAGTCATATGTAAAGCTTCTGTCCTGTTGGTGAGAACATCCGCAGTTAGATTCCACATTTTAATGTCCCACGTTAAGGTTTGCAGGAGTGTTTGAGCAGCCTCTTGTTGTGTCCAAACAGCAGAGGGCATCCACAGTCCAACCTGTTGTATTCCCATTGACGTCTGTTGCTCGGTGTTCAAAAGCATAGTTCTAATCACCGCTCCATCAATCGTGTTAGACAGACCCATCACAGTTCCCACTCCCCCCAGCAAAGTATCATACCACGCTCTCCTGCATCGCTGGGGACAGTTAGGCAATTTTGGAAACAACACTTTCCATTGCAAATCCACATGTTGTATTCGATTTCTCGGGCAGGTAAAGCTATCCTGCGTCCTCGGTCGGGTAGAATTGCGCCATCCCACCATGTATGGTTGACGCACTGTAGTCATCTGGACAGCTGGCGTTGGTGCCACCTGACAGGAGGGCTTGCTGCTGATTCACCCCAGGGCAACGAGAGCACGGAGGGTAGGGCCCAGGAGCCTGCACTGCCAGTACACCGGTTGCTGTGGTGGACGCCCATGTCGCCACCTCGAGGAGCCGTCATCAGTCCGTCCGATCGGCAATCTCCACGGGAACATACCTAAAAGAGAGTTAATGCTTAGGAACACAAAGACAACAGATTATTAGTTTTCTCTCAAATACCATTTTGACACGGGTCCTTGCTGCAGATACAGTGTCATTCCTGCCAAAACATCCCTTCCCAAAATCCACTCTTTCACTGTAGTGATGATAACTGAATCTAATCTAACTATGTTTGGTCAGATCAGGACAATCAAGATAATTTTCGTTACATTCCACCCCTGGCCTGATCTGACCAACACTTTTCAGTCCTGACTCTTTTGTTAGCATTTGTCAGCTCGGTAGCTTTTCCAACAACAACATCGCCTCCCAACCCTGTTAGGGAGACTAAGGGTCCTTTAAATTGCTGAACTAATTTATTCCAATAGATATCTACATAGACATGGACATGGGGTCGTATATCATCAATAGACCAAATTTGGGACCGAATTTACGGTGCTCGACCTTCATCCTAGTAATTAAGCAGTAAATCTAACAGTTCAGAATAGATGCACGTCTGGTTATGATCCTTATTTCTGTCTTTTTGTCTGTCTGAGATTTAGGAGTCACTATCTTCACTAGTTTCACTCCTCCTCAGCACTAGAGTAATTCGACTCCTTCCTGTCTGCTGGAGGGCGGTGCTTAGGGCGTGCCCCCCGGTGTCCGTCCGAGCCCTCAGCAGGAAGCGGACGGAGAGGAGCATTTGTCTAAGCGTTTGCAGCCTTAGAGTCATGTCAGAAAACAATGTACTTTTAACCCCTTCTGTACATCCCATTCCCCAAGGGAACCCAAATCAGCAATCATGCTTCTGAATTCGCTCATAGAGCGATCAGTCGACCACCACAATAATGTCAAAATCAAGGATTTGTCCACAAAAGACCGCACCTGCGCCGCGTCTGCATGGCGAGGTCTTATACGCCGCTGTCTCCGCTTTATCTTGGAGACGCGAGCCACAGACTGCTCGGCCAACGCCGTCAGCCGGTCATGTCCACATCGTAACAAACGGTTCAGCTCCGTTTTTAACGCACAGTCAGCTTGAGCTCCTGTCAGCTGCTGCTTCTGCAGTTTTTAACCAGTCATACTGTCCACTCATTCTCCGCCGTGCTTCAGCGCACACCCACATCCGCCGCCGTACTCCCCCCATCGGAGCCTGTGGCGCAACGTGACTGCCTGACAGCACTTCAACACCACAGCTGGAGATCCGTTACCAACCAAGTCCTGCCATGGGCAGGCATAAAGCAACGTCTCTCCATCTACTCAACACAGCAATAAGGAGTCTTCTGGCTCTTTCGGCCTATCACTGTTTTTCTAATTCTTCTTAAACATAGTTTACGTGTATATCTTCCGTTAATCTCTAAATTCGTTCAAATGTTGTGCTTAATTAATCTCTTAGGTAATCTCTTAGACGCCAAAGGTTGTGCATATTTACCACGTCACCTAAACATGTTTTTCCGCGCACATCCTCGGTTAATCTGTAAATTCATGACGCCAAATGTGCATATGTACTATTTCTTTCTGTGCACATTAATCTCTAAGGTCCAGGTTCGTGATGCCAATTGTTGTGAAATATTCTTTTACTCTTAAACATGTTTTTCTGTGTAAATCCTCCGATAATCTCTAAATTCGTGACGCCAAATGTTGTGAAATATTTACTATTTCACTTAAATCTGATTTCTGTGTACATCCTCCGTCAGTCTCTAAGTTCGTGACGCCAAATGTTGTGAAATATTTACTGTTTCACTTAAATCTGATTTCTGTGTACATCCTCCGTTAGTCGCTGTTCGTGACGCCAAATGTTGTGTGAAATTTTCTTAAGGTTCGTTGGAGGTAGGCACACAGAAAGCACACACAGACTCTGATGAACAATATATATATTTATTTTACGCAAAGCATAGCATAAGCAATCTATTTGGTTATATAGGCAAAACACACACAAAGAATATAACTTGGATTATATGAATGAAGCATGCATATAGAATATTATACAGGTATTTCACACACTTTCACACACAAAAGAACACTGACTAGCCAAAGTGTCTCTCACTTTGGTTAACTACATTTCACGCACACACAAAATCACACTCACTGTGATTCTAACAGGATCAATCACTTTGGTTTTCATATATACATAAACCACATCTACTGTGATGCTAGGACCAACCTGTGTCCCCCGCAGCGCACAGCCAAAGTCAGTCACACAAACTTCAGTTTATCACAAGCTTCAGTTTATCAAACAGGCATTACTCACACAAGCTACAGTTTATCAAACAGGCATTATTCTCATTTACTATGATGCTAGGATGATAGTGTCGTCCACCCCCTGCAGAGCATAGCTCCAAACAACCATCGGAGAAGCGTTCCATCCTTACCGTTGACACACGGACTGGAGAGCCAAACAGTCCCGGTAAAAGCAGCTTCCAACCTTGCTGGGCATCCGTACGTGACCCGCAGCTGACTCTGACCCGGACAGAGACTTTCCGTCGCTATATTCTCTCGTACAAGGGCCGTGTGTGAGATGGGGGGGCCAACCCCACCCCACAGACAGACCCTGCTCTTGGGAACAGATCCTGATGTACAAAACATGTTTTGTAAACCAGGAACCGTTCTCAGAACATGCTATCAAAACAACAGACTTTTCCCAGCTCTACTCACAAAATAACAAAAACTTCTCTCAGGCACACAAAACTCTCAGGCACACAAAAGAAATAACAAGACTTTTCTCAGATATAAGCGAACAATTAGAAAAACATCTTACATAACCAATGTTTGGTCTGACCAGGACAACTAACAATAATTCTCCTTACACGGGGTCAGGTGCTGAGCTGGCCCTGCCAATAACTCCACTCCAGGGTACATTTAATCGTGGGATGGGAAGACTTGGGTGGCATTTATTGATACGAGATGAGGGGGTCTGCAAGCTCCTCATCGTCAGGGTTGAAGAGGCCATAAATCAGGATATTACAGAGGCACTATTCTGGCTACTAAAATGTCAGACCATGGTTATGCAAGAAACAAAACTCAGTTTGTTAACAAACTGAAGACCCTTAAAGGAGTTTTCAACAGACAACGACCATAAAATCAGGCAGAGGAAGAGGAAGACCGAACTGGTCATATTTTAAGCACTCCACATATGTTATTCAGGTTAGCATGGATCTGACACCTGCTCCGTCTCCTGCTCCGTCTCCGTCTCCTGCTCCGTCTCCTGCTCCGTCTCCTGCACCGTCTCCTGCTCCGTCTCCTGCTCCGTCTCCTGCACCCAGCAGCTCCATCAGCCAGCTCCTCTGATGTTGGTGATGCCACATGGCCAACCGAACAAACAACAGAGCAACATCGTACCACTCGATAACGTCTCCCGAGTCATCTTCCCTCCCCTCAACTCGGCTTCGGGCGCTGGAGAGGCACTAACACCCCTTACATTTACTTTGTTAAACATGAGGTCTTCGTCCAGGAAAAGGAACACGGTCTAATCTAAAAACCCTTATGGGTACAACGGCCCAGTCAATCAACTCACGCCCTTACCCACCCAGCACAGTGTCATGCAGTGAATACCTGGGAGACTAGATGCCAGCCATTATAAAACATTCTCTTAAAAATACATCTGGCTAATAAAATAATTTTGAAAATGACTTGCAACAAATTAAACTCCCAACAATAAGCAATATACAGAAGTCTCTAGTAAGGAACTAGAATCAGCTACTCCCTGAGCCACAACCAGTTTAAAAGATGATGAAGCCCTGAACCCTTCACCAGTGCTTGCACCTAATGGTGGGGCAAGTTTTTATTGTGTTTGTTATATTTTGCATATTTATTAGACATACTGGGCTTATAAGAGGGGGTACTAACTTTAGCACATGACTGCATATATTGATAGAATCAAATCATAAAATCAAAACACTAAAACACTAACACAGATATCATTAACTGCTTCCTCTGAAGGTGAACTCCAAAAATAAACCAAACACACGCAAATAACCATTTATTTTCTGGTTCAATTTACTCAACAGAATCCAACAGTAGAGTTAACAAAAGTAGCAAAAAGAGAGAGTAGAGAGACATTTCTCCAGCTTTTGGTCTTTACATTTTTTTGGTGACAGAAAATAAACTTCAAAGAAGAAGATGGCAGTCAATCGTCAGTGTGTGATAGCCCGTCCATAATCAACAGTCAGAAAAGTGTGCCTTATGGCACTATTGGTTTGGATTCCAATAAAAAAAATCAATAAAATAAAACCTAAAGTTTTTTTTTTTTTTGTTGTGTTCCAGTTTCCCCGTCAGTTCGATACCAACATTATTCATGTAGACAAAAGCAGAGAAAATCTGTATTTATTTTTGGTGTGTCATTTTTTTAGCATAGGTCCAAAAATATAGCCCAGAGTTTAAAAGGTTAATAAAGCAATAAAATAAAGAAAACGATCACTGACTTCTTACAAGATGGTCACCAAGTAATTAAGCAAAGAAATTATGGAAGCGAATAGCAAACGTGCACATGCAGTCTAAATTGACGAAAACTCGGCACAAAACTTTTCAAAAATTCAGTGGAAGGCAATGAAGTTTGAGGGCTGGTAGTTTATTTAAAGGTGATATTCGATGAAAGTTGTGTTTGTTTGGGGTTTTTCTCTGCCGGCAGGGATGAGTTTGTGAAAGAGCTTCATAGCATAAAAATAAAATGTTAAAATTTTTATCATTTTCATCAGTAAATAGTTCTCTTTTGATTCATTCAACTTTCCTTCTATCTAAATACTTAAAATTGTTATTTTTCATATTTGTGGAGAAAGCTCAAAGGTTTCACAGGTGCATGTTCTCTCTGGAGGTTACAGCAGGCAGTTTATCTTGATTTATATGTCACATATTACAACGCTCTCAGGCTGAAATATATCCATATCAGCTGCAGGTGGATGGGAAGATGAACTGACGGAGGACTGCAGCTACATCGAGGTAAGGGGGCACTTTATGACAGTGCCCTCTGCGTTGTGGAGGCACATTTTTCGCTGATCAAACAGAAGCAGCTCATTTTACACCCCACACTATGTTGTGATGAATGGTAATGGAAAGAAAAGGTCTCCAATGCTTTTATTTGCCGAGCTGGAAAATGGTACCCAGTAGCAACAAGCACGAGGGAAGAGTTGGAGATATATCAGAAGGCAACTGTGGGGTCACTTCAGTCAATAGAGAGTAGCAGGCTGGAGGAGAAAAAGAAAGCAAGGGAGAAGAAAAGAGGTGTCGAAGGAGAGCCGAAGAGGAGAGGGTAAAGGAAAATCAATAAAGTCATCAAACATGAATTGCGCACCTAAATGACTTCTTAAGTCCCATCAGGAAAGCAAGCGGTAGGTGAAATACAGTGGGAACCGGCATGCCGACTTCTGTGTGTCCTTCAGCTACTCTGAGGCAGAGAGATGCCCATGGTTCAATGCTCATTTTTAAAGAGATAGTCTGCTGTTATAGCTTCTTCATTTCAACTTTGGAGAGGCCTTGAACTCCAATTTCTACATGCAAATGCTCTACATCAGCATGTTGCTGGGTGAGAACGTGCAGCAGAAATAAAGTTCTTGATTGAAGCTAAAGGTGTTAAACTGACAGACTTGAACTACCCCATGTGGGACTGTTCTCATGACTCAGCGCTGTGTGAAAATCAGACTGCCAAAAACTTGTTTGTTGCGGTCATGAAAAATCCAGAAAGATGTAAGTTGTTGATGTATGTCCCTTTTTACCAAATGTATATGTACATGTGTATATACACTGCTGCAGGAGACCCTTCAGACCGCTGCAGGAGACCCTTCAGACCACTACAGGAGATCCTTCAGACCACTGCAGGAGACCCTTCAGACCGGTGCAGGAGATCCTTCAGACCGCTGCAGGAGATCCTTCAGACCACTGCAGGAGACCCTTCAGACCGCTGCAGGAGATCCTTCAGACCACTGCAGGAGACCCTTCAGACCGCTGCAGGAGACCCTTCAGACCACTACAGGAGCTCCTTCAGACCGCTACAGGAGATCCTTCAGACCGCTGCAGGAGATCCTTCAGACCGCTGCAGGAGACCCTTCAGACCACTGCAGGAGATCCTTCAGACCGCTGCAGGAGACCCTTCAGACCGCTGCAGGAGACCCTTCAGACCGCTGCAGGAGATCCTTCAGACCGCTGCAGGAGACCCTTCAGACCGCTGCAGGAGACCCTTCAGACCGCTGCAGGAGACCCTTCAGACCGCTGCAGGAGATCCTTCAGACCGCTGCAGGAGACCCTTCAGACCGCTGCAGGAGATCCTTCAGACCACTGCAGGAGACCCTTCAGACCGCTGCAGGAGACCCTTCAGACCGCTGCAGGAGACCCTTCAGACCGCTGCAGGAGATCCTTCAGACCGCTACAGGAGATTCTTCAGACCGCTACAGGAGATCCTTCAGACCGCTACAGGAGATCCTTCAGACCGCTACAGGAGATCCTTCAGACCGCTGCAAGAGACCCTTCAGACCGCTGCAGGAGATCCTTCAGACCGCTGCAGGAGATTCTTCAGACCGCTGCAGGAGATTCTTCAGACCGCTGCAGGAGACCCTTCAGACCGCTGCAGGAGATTCTTCAGACCGCTGCAAGAGATTCTTCAGACCGCTGCAGGAGATCCTTCAGACTGCGACAGGAGATCCTGCAGACTGCTGCAAGAGACCCTTCAGACCGCTGCAGGAGATCCTTCAGACCAATACAGGAGATCCTTCAGACCACTACAGGAGATCCTTCAGACCAATACAGAAGATCATTCAGACTGCTGCAGGAGATCCTTCAGACCGCTGCAGGAGATTCTTCAGACCGCTGCAAGAGATTCTTCAGACCGCTGCAGGAGATCCTTCAGACCGCTACAGGAGATCCTTCAGACCAATACAGGAGATCCTTCAGACCACTACAGGAGCTCCTTCAGACCGCTACAGGAGATCCTTCAGACCGCTACAGGAGATCCGTCAGACCGCTACAGGAGATCCTTCAGACCGCTACAGGAGCTCCTTCAGACCGCTACAGGAGATCCTTCAGACCGCTACAGGAGATCCTTCAGACCGCTACAGGAGATCCTCCAGACCGCTGAAGGACATTCTTCAGACCGCTACAGGAGATCCTTCAGACCGCTACAGGAGATCCTTCAGACCGCTACAGGAGATCCTTCAGACCGCTGCAGGAGATCCTTCAGACCACTACAGGAGATCCTTCAGACCAATACAGAAGATCATTCAGACTGCTGCAGGAGACCCTTCAGACCGCTACAGGAGATCCTTCAGACCGCTACAGGAGATCCTTCAGACTGCTGCAAGAGACCCTTCAGACCGCTGCAGGAGATCCTTCAGACCAATACAGGAGATCCTTCAGACCACTACAGGAGCTCCTTCAGACCGCTACAGGAGATCCTTCAGACCGCTACAGGAGATCCTTCAGACCGCTACAGGAGCTCCTTCAGACCGCTACAGGAGATCCTTCAGACCGCTACAGGAGATCCTTCAGACCGCTACAGGAGATCCTTCAGACCGCTGAAGGAGATTCTTCAGACCGCTACAGGAGATCCTTCAGACCGCTACAGGAGATCCTTCAGACCGCTGCAGGAGATCCTTCAGACCGCTGCAGGAGATTCTTCAGACCACTGCAAGAGATTCTTCAGACCGCTGCAGGAGATCCTTCAGACTGCGACAGGAGATCCTGCAGACTGCTGCAAGAGACCCTTCAGACCGCTGCAGGAGATCCTTCAGACCAATACAGGAGATCCTTCAGACCACTACAGGAGATCCTTCAGACCAATACAGAAGATCATTCAGACTGCTGCAGGAGATCCTTCAGACCGCTACAGGAGATCCTTCAGACCAATACAGAAGATCATTCAGACTGCTGCAGGAGATCCTTCAGACCGCTGCAGGAGATTCTTCAGACCGCTGCAGGAGATCCTTCAGACCGCTACAGGAGATCCTTCAGACCAATACAGAAGATCATTCAAACTGCTGCAGGAGACCCTTCAGACCGCTACAGGAGATCCTTCAGACCGCTACAGGAGATCCTTCAGACCGCTGCAAGAGACCCTTCAGACCGCTGCAGGAGATTCTTCAGACCGCTGCGGGAGATCCTTCCTACCCACAGCAATACATCTACAATAACTCTTTGAGGAGACTTCAGTTGTAAAAACTAATGCAGCAATTTATTTAATAAAGTATTTTGGAATTAAAGTGAATTTGAATTAAATCTATTTTTGCATGGTTTGCAGATTTGTTACACAATCCAAAAACATTTGTATGTGGTAATTTAGTGCTTATTGACAGGTGACGTCAACATGAGTTTGTAATGTTTATTTGGAACAAAATTGGCATCCATAAATGGCTGAGTCATTGAGGAGCAAAGATGGGCAATATAAGATGGACATCTCCACAAATATTTGAAAAAACGTATTGAAATGTTTAAACAATGTTCCTCAAAGGAAGTATGAAATGGATTTGAATGTGTTTTTCTTTTACACGGCAGAATAAAATTTAACCATTCCAGGAACTTGGTGGAATTTCAGTTCTTCAAGGATAAAGGAGGTGTGAGCTGCTGACCAGTGGTGCTTGATCTTTCAGAAGAAACTGAATCAAGAACCGTCATATATCAACAACTGAGCAGAGTCACATAGAAATGTGTTACCATAGAAACCGTTGTGAACCTTACAGTACAGAGATTCATTCACTAATGACTTTCATTAGCAAGAAGCTTCAAGTTAAATTTGTCCAGAGGAAAGATCTCTGAGCTTGAAGACACCTGAATTAGAACATCATGCAGGGGAAAGGTGTTTGTGGTCAGATATACAGTTTTTGGAAGAAATGGCATGTGCTCTGGATCTCTGAGGAAATGAACCATCCACACTGTTGTGAGCAATATGAATAAACGCCAGGCTCTGTAATAAAAATGGTAATGTTAGGATTAGTGCTCTTGTCAAAGCTCATTTCAACTTCTGTGATGGGAGCATTTATACAGAAGAATACACAGATTCTTAAGCAACATATACTGCCTTAAAGACCACATCTTTTCCAGGGATATCCTTGTAATTTACAATGTAAACCCACAAGACATAACTGAGGAAAAAGAGGAGCCAATACTACAGGATACAAATGCATGAATTCTTTTTTTAACATCACTCTGGGAGAGGATGCTCCTAACATTTGTGCTATTACCAAGATGGAAAAACACAGTCTTACAAACCTAATTAATATGCTGTTCAAACAACAAATCCTGTTCAAAGTAACGCCAAGGTTTCTCACAGTTTTACTGGAGGCCATCGCAAGACCATCTAATCCCTTTTTAAGGTTTTTGGGACCACAAACAACAACCTCTGTTTTATCAGAATTTAGAAGCAAAAAATGAGTGGACATCCAGTCCAGTCCAATACTTCCTAAGGGCTGCATGTATAAACTGAACAAGATTGGCCCTAGCACTGAACTCTGCGGGACACCATAGCAGACCCTCGTCTGTACGGAAGAAACCTCATGAACATGAACAAACTGGAATCTATCAGACAGATATGATTTAAACCAACCTAAAGCTGTTCCTTTAATCCCAACAACATACTCTAGTCTCTGCAGTAAAATGCTGTGATCTATAGTATCAAAAGGAGCGCTGCATGCATATGATCAGTGTTTGAATTGGATTATAGTCTCCTGGTGAGATAGTAATATAGATGTGTGTGAAGCTTTTTAGATTCATGAAATGCATTTTTTTTAATTATAGCATGAAAGCACATTAAAAACATGATCTAAGATTTCTGAAGCAGCAAAATTTCCAGAAACCAAAACTTGTATCACTGCTGAAGCTTGTGGCATGATTGTATAAAATTCTTTGCTTCTGAGTATGACGTCTCGTGGCCAATCTAGCAGGCTTCTTGTTCATGTACCACTGGAGAGAAAGGTTCTTTTGAACTGATGGGAATGTTGGGGAACATTTAAAAGAATTGTGTAGGCTCAAGGTTACTGAGGTCATTTGAAAAAGGATGAGTAGGGACATTTTGAGTTTGTCGCTTACGCTCAAGTTGACAAATTGTTGTGAGAGGAACAGAGTTTGAGGCAAAAGAAGGCCTAATAATATGCTGAAAAAGTGGTTTGGAAGAGAATAGATTAAATATTGTCAAGTGGGGAAGAAGCAGGAAGACTGGAGCAAAAAGACAAAGTCAGGAAAATGCAAAAGCAAAACGTTAAAGTAATTTGTTAAGTTAGCTTGCCACAATGTAAACAAAGAAGTCGTAGAAGGAAAAAAATCACTAGAAAGGTAAACACACAGCTTAAATAAAGCAAGATTTCCAAATGCATTGTAACGTAAAGAGCAGCAGTGGAAGCTTCGAGCAGCTGAACAGATTTAGCTCCAACCCAGCAGCGCAAGCAAATTTTCTACTGCTCTCAACAGAAGCAAGTGAAGCTTTTTACAGCTGTCTTTATCAGGGATTTTACACTTCCAAAATGACTGGCTCAGCAAAAGGCGGCGGTGGGAGAGAGGGGCAGAAAATTAGTACTGGAGAGGCTGACTACCGAATGCACAGCCCTTTGTGATTGACTGGTTTTACAGATACTGTAGACATGAAGATAAGTGGAATTTAAAACATTTTGGTTGATGAATAATGAACCTATATTACACATGCACATGGAGTGTTGATGCTGGTAAATGCAGCATAATGCATGTTCATGTGACCTTGAATAGATATAAGGAAGCAAAGTAAATGAAAATTAATGGATTTCCCAGAATCATCAAGAGAAAGGAGCTCTGCATCGGCAGTTTCACATTTATTGTATCTAGCTCTCCGTTTCTTCTTCTTTAATTATGCTTCATTGGAGAGGCAGCATCTGATATACAAGTGCTACGCTGCTCATCATATACCTCCTCCATTAATGCCAGGGTGCATCCACCCACAAGCTATCGCGCCCTAAGATTGCCAAACTGTTGGCACTGTTTTCCCTTTTCCCTTTTTGAAAGTCTTATCTTGTTTCTCTTGTCATTAAGAGCAGTAGTCTTCAACCCTAGCCCTCAGGATCCCCTGTCCTACATGTTTTAGATGTTTACTGCATCAACACACCTGAATCTAATGAATGAGTCATCATCAGCTTGTCATCCAACTCTATAAAAGTCTGTTAAAGGCACAGTCATTTGTATTATGGTGTGTCTAAGCAGGAAAACATCTAAACATGCAGGACAGGGGGTCCTGTGGGCCAGGGTTGACGACCACTGACCTAGAGCCACCACTGCAACAGACAAACAGATGTCATGACCTTGCTCCATGTCATTATGTCTTTGTCTTGCTGCTTCCAATCTGTTTGTTGATGTCCATGGATTAATAGTTTTTTTTTAAATTGTTACCTGATATTTTTAATTTAGTGAGAATAACAGACAAACACAATGTATTAAAGCTGATAACAAAGAAACCATTATCATTTTTCGAGTCTTTATTGAACACAGTCCTTAAACATGTATAGTGCTGGAGGAAAACGTGTCTCTGGGAAGGTAACAGCAGCTTGAACCTCTTTTGGCAGCAACACTTTCAACAAGTATCCAGACAGAAGCTCCTGGACTCTGGCTGGACCACTCTCCAGGGTGGAGAGTCCTTGTCTTATTTGATCATGTGGTGGATTTACTTTTTCAGTCCACAATGGCAAGTGCTTAGGATGATGTTTTGATCTTGATCATGTGTGACTTTTTTGCTCCATATATAGTGCTGAGTATTCTTCCTTATTAAATTCACATTTGCTTTATCAAGCCACAAAATATTTTCCCAGTAGTGATGAGGAGTTAAAGGTGCTCTTAGACAAACGTCTTCTGAGTTTCTTCTTCTTCGTCTACTGCTGCTGTGGTGTTCTGCATGGACACCCTGCCTCTGTGAAGACTTCCATATGTCACACATGAAAAAAGTTGTTTCTAGGTTCAGCGGTGTCTTTAAGGATTCAGCTGTTCTTTGTGGGTTCCTGTTGACCTCGCTGAGGATTCTTTGTTATCTTTGGGGCCATCATGGCTGGATGTCAACTTTAAAGAGGAGTAACCACAGTATTGAATTGTCTCCCTTTCTAAAAAGTTATGTAACTGTAAATACTCCCTTTTCAGTCTTGCAGATGAGCAACTGTTGATTGTATGTCTTCAAAGATGTCCTTTCTGAAAGCCATGGTTCACACCATTCCTATATACAAGAAGTGAATGCAGATGTCATCAATGAGGTGTTCCCTAGCTATAAGGTTCATCAGAAGGACAAGTTTTAATCCAGATCTCAAACACTGGGGGCTGATGCCACAAGTGAGGAGCCTGATAACTGAAGGCTCTGCCTCCCATTCTGCTTTTGGAAACTAGCAACCACATATTTGCCTGCAGTTTTAGAGTGAAGCGCTCTGTTGGGAAAATATTGGCATTATCGATTTCTTAAGATAAGAGGGACGTAAGCCTTAAGGACTTTACTTATTCTTATTGTTTGTCTCATTCCTTCTATACGGAGAGATTGCATCACATCACAGTCCACATATTGATTTGGCACAGGTTTTACACCAAGTTGTTAAGGGTTCTACATGTAAGAAGAATAACTTTAAACTATCCTGAACAAGAACAAGAAGCCAATGAGGGGGAGCTAAAGTTGGAGAAATAGGATCTCTCCTGCTAATCCTCATCAGGCAATTGAATCATTGTAGGACATCCTACTTACAAATAATTGCAGTAGTCCAATCTTAAAGAAATAATGCCTGAACTAGTTTTTTATGTTTTTTTTTGTTTGTTTTTTTACATATGACTCAAAGATAGGATTCTCCTTATTTGCAAAATATCACAAAGCTGAGAGAACACAGTTCTGCTATTGTGTTTTTGTGTGTGATTTAAAGGACAAATCCTGGTCAAGAATAACTGCAAGGTTCCTCACAGTAGTAGTACACGACAGATTAATGTCATCCAGAGCAGCCTATTTGTGAAGAGCTCAGGTCCGTGGACAACAACCTCACTCTTTCTGAGTTCAGTATCCGTAAATTAGCAGCTATCCATGTAATTAAGAAGTCCAGCTAACCTACATGTCTCACCTCGCTTCATGAAGAGGCACAGCTGAGTAGCCACACTGCCTTATAACAGCACAAGTACAGAACCCTGTAAAACACCGAGACAAACTGATGCATGGCGAAGACTCAGTCATGCATCAGCATTGTAGGAGGAGCCAAACATCTCTCCCTCACTGGAGAACCCAATGTGCTCCCTGAGGTCCTATGTGAACACATTGGGGACCTCCTTTCATGAACTGACTCCACTACATTTTGTTGAACTAATTTGTTTGTAGGGTCAGTAACTTTTTTCTGAAGCACTGTTAATGTTAATTGAATGTCTTCATTTAGAATAAATATGGTATCTCATGTATTATCATCTTGAACACACTGTTCGTCTGTTAGTGCAACATAAACCAAAATAAATCAGGACATAAAATAAGAATGGAACAAGGATAGGAATTAAGAACAGAACCAGGATATGGAGCAGGGACATAATATGGGAAAAAGATATGGAATTAGGATATACAGCAAGAACAGAACCAGGATAATAAATCCATTATTACACTATTATTGCAAACATACAACATGAACAGTCCGTCACAGTGGTGAGTGATGTCCCCAATGATCAATTCAGCCCTCTACAGGCAGCATTGTCGATGCAGGTCCCCGATGGTGGGGGTGGGAGAACAACGATTTTCTCAGCTCACCCTCACCGCTCTCAGAGCCTCGGACAAAAGATCTGAGATCACCGCTGCTCACAATATCCAAGTTTTGCAGGAGGGTGTTAGGTGAACAGATTCTGGGGGGGTTATTGTCTTAAAGGCTGACCTGAAGTCCATGAAGAGTATCTGAACGTGTGTTGTTCTTCTCAATATGTTCCAGGCTCAGGTGGAGAGTTATGGCTCAAGTATCTTCAGTGGAATGGTTTGGATGATATGTAAAGTGTAATGGGTCTTGTATCAGGGGTAGGACAGAGGTTATGTGATCTTTCACTGATCCCTCAAAGCACCTCATTATTTTGGGCATAAGTGCAACTGCTCGATCATTGAGAGAAATGGTTGTGGGTCTTTTGGTACTGCAATTATGGCTGAGCTTCCATAGCATACCAGAGCAGGTTGACACAGAGAGAATCTTAATATAAATAAATATATATATATATATATATATATAATATAAATAGCCCTAGAGCACACAACCTGATATCTGATATCTGATATGTGATCAGTGCAGCCACCCTCACTGGGCTGATTCTCCTCAAGGCCCGGCAGACATTGTTCGGTGTCAGATACAGCACCTGCTCGTCGTGCTTCAGGGTGGCTTTTGCTGCTGGTGTGTTGCTCTGTTTGTCAAAGCAACTGAAGTAATGTGGCCCTGTTCAGATTGGCTCGTGCAGTTCTGAGGGCTGCTGCATCTCAGAGTCTAATCCAATCAGCAAAGCTGACACTTCAGTAGTCAACCACAGCTTTACATTCCCTTCTGATGATGCATTTTGTGACTAAACATCTTTCATGCATTTGTATATGTAGCCTCGTCTTCCATTTGTATTCCTGGTTCTTCACGGCAGCCTCTGGACACGGACCACTCCATGCACTCAAAGCAGTACTGTAGTGCTGTTATGACTCCCTCTGGCCAGGTTTTCATAAGCTTTGATGTGGGTTTGATCCTAATGAGCAGAGGTCTGTATGCTGGATTTATCATGATGGAGAGGTGGTCTGGTGAGCCCAGGTGGGGGCAGAGGACTGCTTTGAATGCTGTTTTTATATAAAAAGTAAACACGGTCAAGTGTGTTCGCCCCTCTGGTTGCAAAACCTATGTTTTAAAAAATGGTTGAGAACATAACTCAATTTTGCCTGCTTTAAGTCCCCAGCAACACTAAATTCTTCATCGGGGAGTTTGTTTTACAGTTTATTAATGCAGTGATACAAATTATCCAGCAAACTTTATGTCTACAGCAGGGGGAGTGTAAACAGAAATGATGTTTAAATTATGTGCAAATGAATGAGGATCAGATAACAAACCCACTCTTTTAAGTTATTGTAGCTTTTGTCATTACGGCTTTAATTCTAATTCTAATTCTTCATTTTATCCAGTTGGGATGTTTATTCTTTCAAACTGCAATATGTTTCTCTGTTTATGAGTTGTTGTTTTTTTCTTTTGTACCTAGGGAGGTGTTTTGGGAGTGTCCACAAAGGAGGAGGCCCCGGGGAGGACCCAAAACATGCTGGAGAGATTACATTTCTCTGCTGGCCTGGGAATTCCTTGGCATTGACTGGAGGAGAGAGTGGATGTGGCAGAGGAGAGGAAGGTCTGGGTCTCGTTGCTCAGACTGCTGCCCTCACAATACAATTTTGCATAAATGGATGGATGGATGGATGGATGGATGGATGGATGGATGGATGGATGGATAGATGGATGGATGGATGGACGGACGGATGGATGGACGGATGGATGGACGGATGGACGGACGGACGGACGGACGGACGGACGGACGGACGGATGGACGGATGGATGGATGGATGGATGGATGGATGGCCAGTTCATGACCAGTTGGTTGGAACTCTCTCGCTCACCACAGATCTTCTTCTTTACCACAGATCCCTACACAGACAGAGTCTCTCTTTGTTTGTGTTTATTGACTCAGGTGGAAATAATATTGCTAATTGGCCACTAGGGGTCACCAGAACTGGGGAGTTTAGGCTTTAGGTTTAAGACGATAGAAACATTCTTTTTACTTCTTAATTTTTATTTTGCAAATCCCATTTCTGTTCCCTCAGTGATTCTTACAGTTACAATTTCACCAAAGGTGTGGGAAAACAAACCCCTCTGAGGTAATTCCTCTAGACCTGGCTGTTGAAAGTCTCATGGCTAATATTTCCAGATGTTTAAGTGCAAGCTTTCAGAACTTTAAATTATCATTTTAGACTTTATTAGTCTTGCCAAACTGGGAAAAAAAACTTCATTTATGGTATGAATGTTTATGGGAGACATTCCGTTGTGGGTTGATATTGTTGCATATACTGTATTTATGTACTGTACGTAAGAATCTTTCTCTTGAGAATATTTCTCCTGCTACATTTATACACTACAGCTTCATAAGAAACCAAATAATGAGATTAATGGAGAAGTTTTTTTTTGTACTATTTTAACAAATCCTTAAGATGCCAGGACAAACAGCATTTTTATGAAATGAGAAAGCACCTCACTCTTTTGTGTTTAATCCATGAGCCCACACCAGAATAGAATGAACAGACACAGGAAAATGGGAGTATGTGTGGAAACCCCAATGGGGGAGGTTGTTGGGGAAACTGTCAAAGGGAAGAGACAGCGGAATGTGCAGAATGAAAAGAATTGAGTCTGGGGACAGAATCCCAAAAGCCTGAGATCTGCTGCCTCATTGGCAGCTTAATGGTGTGTGCCATAAATGGAGTCACCCACATCACCACCCCATCCCCAACCCGTTATCTCTACATACCATCCCCACTACACTCCATCTGTTTCTACATAATCCCTCCTCCAGTGCTACCTCACTCTTTCTTCTGAGCCTGGTGGATGACATTCCCGGCTCCACAGCAGATCTTATCTCCATCAGCTCAGCATCTGCAAGCTTTAGTTAAGACTTTTGCTTGTTGTTTAGGAAGACAGCTATGAATCTATCCTCAAGTTGGTATTTTGAAATCTGAAAATAGTAAATATTGTACAACTGAAAAAAAACTACAACAGAAACGTTAGTCAGCTCGATATTCTGATGAGAAAAAAATACCGGGCAGGTGCACTATGATGCAAACACACAAGGAAAAGATTAACTGGCAAATAACATGTCACGGCTCAATAATTGATCACTTTTGATGAGCTAACTACTTTTTGTAAAATAAATTTAAAAGAAGACATGATTTAGTTGTCTCTGGACAACACGTTAGTAAGATGAACCAGAACTTTCTTTACGGGTTGTCTGTAACGTTTAAGTAAAAGTACATGGCCAAGCAAGTAAAAAGAATCCTGCAAACATGTTCTTACATACGCAAAACTGGAAACAACTCTCCAACTGGTGTCCGGGTCTTCCTCACCAACTGGAAGTGTCCCGATCTTACTCACCAGCTGGGTGTGTCTGGGTCTTCTTCACCAGCCGGAAGTGTCCAGGTCTATCCCACCACTCAGAAGTGTCCGGGTCTTCCTCACCAGCTGGAAGTTTCTTGGTCTTTTTTTTTTTTTTTCCAGTCAGGTCATTCAATGCATCATGAATTTCCTTCCTTCCCTTTGTCAGTGTGGACATCGTGCACACGCTGTATGTACGATGCACACCGAAATTAGTCTCTGCTTTCCCATCAACTAGTTTCACTAGTGAGCAGTGGGCTGCTAGCAGGGCAGCGCCCCGGGGAGCAATTGGGAGTTAAGGGCCTTGCTCAGGGGCCCCCAGTGATTTACCATTGTGGGCAACCTGGGCTTGAACCTGGGTCCTCCACACCCAAGCCCACCACTGTAACCACTAGGCCACACTCCCTTCACCAGCTGGAATTTTCTTAGTCTTCCTCACCAGCTGGAAGTGTCCTGGTCTTCTCCATCAGGTGGGTGTATCTGGGTCTTCCTCACCAGCCGTAAGTGTCCAGGTTTTTCCCACCACTCAAAAGTGTCCGGGTCTTCCCCACCAGCCAGAAGTGCCCGGGTCTTCTCCACCAGCTGGAAGTGTCCGGGTCTTCCCCACCAGCCGGAAGTGTCTGGGTGTTCCCCACCAGCTGTTGTTTCTATTTGCCGGTTTTACCCACAGGAGCGTCCCTGTAGCCAAGTTTGACCTCTGTGGTAACGACTACAGTCATAAAAATATTTGTCACTTTACACGTATTATATTTCTTGCCATGTATATATCAGATTTAATAATTGTGACGATTCTTCAGCCTGACGAGGAGTAACGTCATCTTCTCTTTTAAAACTGTGACATTTTCCTATTTCTGTATCTCCCTATTTCAGCATTGTTACATTGTTTAGAACAAGTGAATATGAACAGTGATGCATAGTGCAGACAGAAGTTTTCTTTTTCTTCCGCATCCCTGTGAAGGTGCCGTACACGTAAAAATTGATTTCTTCTCTCTCGATTACAGAGTGGGGGGATGTTCCTTACATACACAAGCAATTTCTCCTTTCTTTAGCTTTTTTATTTACCTTGGAAGGTGGAAAAAAGGGGATTAGATTTTACACCTTTCTGGAAAGTAGCTCTAACATACAGGCACCGAGACCGGGAAAAGGGGAAAATGTTCCACAAAAAGAGCCAGGATGTAAGGGTTTTTTTAGAGGTTGTCGCTGTAGCGTTTGGACGGGTAAACTGTGTCGCGTAGGTGGTTGACTGTTTTTGAGTCAGATTCAGCTGCAGACCCAAGAATCCACACTTCTCCTCATATCGACATTGGCCCCATTGTTTTCATATGTACAAATCCAATGCGTGTTTACATCATATATACTTACTAAGAACTGAATGCTTCTTGTGGAGATAAACACTAACCAGTAAGCAAGCCCATATCATGATGTTCCCACCCATACTCCATCATACTCCATCATACTCCATCGTTGGATCGGTGCTTTCATGTTGGTAAGCTGTACCCTAACTTAATGTTGTGTGTCTTTTTATCAGTCAAAGTAGCTCTAAGCCACACCTCCAAACTCATGGCAGTAACTGGACAATGGTGTACAAACAACTGACTCCAATTACCTTTCGTTGAAATAATTAGTCTATAGTTTCACCTCCTTTGTCCACCAGTGTTGTGAATGTTTGGTGTTTTATACACATGTTCAATAAATGAATAAATAAGACAACATTTTAATGCAATTAATAGTGGCTGATAGTGATTGTGTTATATGGTTAGCAAATGTTTTGTGAGGATTTATATTGTTCATTTCATGGATGGGAAAAGTGCACTGTTTGGAAATTAAGTGAAGTGCAATTTGCAAGCATTGTTCAAGGGGCAAGTTGCTATTGGTGACAGACGAGGAAAAGAAGACCCTCAGGGACGGAAGTGTGCCTGTGAATTTAAGCAAGCCCAGAGGATTGCTGGTCAACAACCAGGAGATTGTTTCAAGGAGATGTAAGAGGTTTACAGATCATCAGGGGGATCAGTGAGACATGAACATTTCAATGCACTTTTCATGAATATGTCGTAATATGATGGATTTGAGAAAAATACAGTATGAAATTCTGAGAACTTAAAGTGTGTTTTCAAACCCAAATAAACAGTCCACTAAGTGCTGTCGTATCCTTCTTAAATCCCATCTCAAACACCAGCTGACATTCTCTCACCCAAACCCATCTGCCAGGAAACTTTAATAGCTTTTGAGGAGCTCAAACAGAGGCTGAATATTTAAACATGAATTGCACCTTTGAGTGACCACAAAAGATGTCGACCTCTGAATCTTTGGGGGTCGCTGTCTTAAAATGTCTATATCTCACACAAAAATAGAATTACAAAATTAGCAGAGAAACTCTATAAAATCATGATGACAAACAGTTAAAAACGTTAAACGTATGCTCAAATAATGAAAAAAGCTGTGCCAAGTTTCACTGTAAAAAATGTTTGCATCAAAAAATACAGATTGATGTATAATATATGTTAAAAAGAAAAAGATACAAAAACTCATTTCAGACTTTTATATTTACAACACAAGGATGTTAAAATAGTTTTTAGGTTTGTAGATTTGAAATGCAGACAAAAACCATATACTGTACCTATTCAGAATGGTATATTTAGCCTATCTTACAGATAATAATATGCACAAAGACATTGAAGTAATCCTCCAATCCTCCAAGAGTTTTTGGTGATGCTATTCAACAATAACTTGAATAGCTTTTACAACTGCTCATTTTACAACTGCTGAATTTTACAACTGTTCATTTTACCACCAGAAATGGCATTATTTGTTTAGATAACCATTATCTCATTTACAAGTATTGTGGAATCACAAGAAATGGCTTTCAGAGAGATGATGACAATTTTTGCGGTCCACAACGTACCCCAGAAAGTTACGACTCCAATGTTCTCCAAACTGCACGCAGACACGACATTAAAGGAAATAAGGGAAGAGTGGTTACAGTGGTGGGCTTGGGTGTGGAGGACCCAGGTTCAAGCCCAGGGCTGCCCACAATGGTAAATCACTGGGGGCCCCTGAGCAAGGCCCTTAACTCCCAATTGCTCCCCGGGGCGCTGCCCTGCTAGCAGCCTTACTGCTCACTAGTGAAACTAGTTGATGGGTTAAAAGCAGAGACTAATTTCGGTGCATCGTACATACAGCGTGTGCACGATGTCCACACTGACAATGAAAAGGAACCAAAAAATAAATAAATAAATAAATTTAAAAAAAACAATAATGGTGAATTCTGATGTCAGTTCCTGGAGCCTCAGGATGATTGACCATATGAAGTTGCACTGTACTCAAAACATGGTCATAAGTCACAATCCCACAGAAGCGACAGTGATGAGAGCGTGTGCTGTTGGGATGCTGAGGAGTGTCTGTGACAGCGGTGTCACAACGACTGAATGTGTCTCATTTAACCATCCGTAGATTGAGAAGTCGCTTTAAAGAGACTGCCAGCACTGCGATCCGCCCAATCTCACCTTTGGGAAGTCCTGGATCGGAGGGAGCCGCAACGTGTTCGGCTCCAGAAAATGTACTCCATGTGTGGCGCTCCAGGAAGAATGGGACAATATTCCACAGGCCTCAGTTGACAAGCTGGTGACCTCAGTGTGTCGGATGTGTGGCTCTTCGTGAGGCCCGTGGTGGACATACTCTATACTGAAAACGGTGAACTCCAACCATGACCGCCATGTTCACATGCTGCATGAGCCCTTGATTTTTTTGACACATTTTTTTTTGAAAAGTGACAACATTGTGTTAATCTTAAGGCACTATTGACATTTGATGTTTCATCAAATATTTATTCCGAAATATTTTGGTGTTGGAAATACAAATATCGAGGCAAATGAACTTGTGTGTATATATTTTGGGTTAGTATACTTGCTGCATGGAAGTTAAAAGTCAGGAAAGTCAAGATGTTGCACAGAATACAATCTCAGCTTTCCTGCTGCAAGCATGAACATTAAACCTATGTCTACAACTACTGATGTCTACATACATGATGCAGGTGATGCCATACCTGCATCAGTAATTAGATGCAAATATAGAAATAATCATGTTGTGTTGCAGATAACTAGAGTATTTTGCAGGCATGAAAACCAGAAGGTCATGTGTTGTTTCTTGCCAGTAACTACAGCATCAATGCATCTTTTACCTGAAAGTTCTTCATCAGGCTCCTCCCATAGCAGCCAAACTCATGAAATTGATCTCATGATAGTGTGGGGGAAGCTCCCAGAGGAGCAGTCATTGGTAAAAACAACCAACTCCAGGAGTGAGAATGGAGATGGTCTGGATTGTGGTCTCTGAAATTATGTAAAAAAGTTCTTACCAGGTAAGAGCTCCAAAAAGGTGCCAAAAAGATGCTGGCAAAATATCCAAAATCTCTACAAAACTGAAATAGAGGGAGATGTGACTGGGCTGAGGTATCACTCTCTAGTCAAGCAACTGCAAACAAGCCAGACCAATGTGAAGTGATCTGCTTCCCCCCAAATAAAAGAAGAAATAACGTTCTGATTGTGACACTGATGAAGTCCCTCCAGGACAGACAGCAGCAGTCCAGGATTTCATTCATAACCCCAATACAGATGGTCATGATCCATCCACTATTACACTGAAAAAACGAATTTCTGGGTAAGTAAAAGAAAAACTTTGCTTCAAGAAAATGAGAATACTCATTTAGACTCTTGTTGTTATAATAACTCTACTCTTCATATTCTTGCTTACTGTGTTGATCTGAGGCAATTTTATGGATATTCTTCAACATATTGTGTTGTACACTGCTTTAGAAAGCTACATGTCTGTATTTCTTTAGGACAATCCTGCTTGTTTGAGCATGTTGAGTGTGGATCGAAACATCCCTTTCTTCTCTGCATTGTGCGTGATGTTCAGGAGCTATCATTTCTTCAGCATCCACATACCATCAGATCTTGTGTTAGCTCTGGAGTTTCTGCAGAAGTTCGTCTGTTTGGGATTATTTTTTATCCAACATTTTCTATTAAAATAAATTTAAATGAGAACAGTAGTCGCTGCTTGCCTTGATCATGTTGGTCATCTAACTTCATACCAAGATCGATCAAGACATTGATCAGTCCACCATACCAGGATATAGAGCTGCTGTATCAGGATGACTAAATGATTGCACTTGAATGGTATCAAAGAGAAGCAAAACAATGACAATTGACTGGCTGAACTACTGGACTGCAGCAAGCGGATGTTCAGAACACTTCCTAAATATAGTTGCTGGGGAATCCCGCAACAAAATGGTAACAATGAAATGGGTTTAAGTAGGCGAAAGTGGAAGAGTTTTCTTTGAAAGCACTAGTAAGGATGAGAGGAGCTAGCCATATATATTTTGTCGTTTTTATTCTTATATATATATATATATATACATATATGTATAAACAGACACAGTGTCATCCAAAAATTCCTTGACCTTCCTTTAAAGTGTCCACCTGTAATCAGATACCCGCCTGGTATAACAGCAGCAGGAGGTCATGTCAAGAGAAGAAGCTCCTCACAATCAATCAACGTACCAACTTTCGGGCTGAAGTCGATGTGGTAATAATAAAAGTCGCTGTTCCTCTACTGACCACTGGGGGCTGACCAAAAACTGTTTTCGTCTCCATAACTAGATTTTACACATATATGACAAGTATGATATACTGAACTTCTTAGCTGTGAATAAAGACCTAACGGAGCATAGTCATTAATATTTTTAATATATGTTACATCATGGTGAATGGAAGGGTCTGAGGTCAAATCTTCTAGGCAAGCAGGTTCTGTTAACTGTGTCGACTGAATGCAGTGGCCATTTCTGATGTTGCCAACGCAATTAACTTAAAAAAAAGTGATGTGAGTGTGACAACACCAAGTAGCTGTGGATCCCACTGGAGCTCTGCTGCCACAACTGAAACGTGGACTAGCAAATGTGTCCAGGCTTTCAAAATAAAAACATGATCCAGAATACAAAATGAGGAAATTCAAGACAAACAGAAGAAGAACTCAAAACCCTAACACAAGAACCCCTTCTGCAATTCAGGTATTTGAGGCACTGCTGTAACCTTCCAGTGAAAGAAATAATATCATCCAAAGTAAACATAGGTGTTCACAGCACATTTTGGCACAGTTTGTGTTTAACACTTCCTGGTGGGGGTCCGCCTATGCTGGGGCAATTTGGGGGCGCCCAACCAACCCACCCCTGCAGGGGTGCTTCCGTTGTAGGGGGCTGGCAGGGGGAGATGGGTGGTGTTTGGGCTGACTTGTGGGTGCTGCTGTCAGGGTCTGGGTGCTTGTGTTGGTGTGGGGTCTTTTGCAGGCCAACCGTGTTGGGGGACCTCCTGGTTCTGCTCCCGGACTTGGGTGGTTTTGGTGTCAGAGTGCAGCATAGTGGGATTGGGTGGAGGTCTGGGGGTGCACTGTGTGGGTGTGATTTATAGATTTATACTAGTGTTAACGTTGTTGTGCTTTATACAATGGTTTTAACATGTCTGGAATGAATCAATAGAACAAAACGAAACAAAGGAGTCCTTGTGATGTATGAGACGGCTCAATAGATCAGTCAAAAATATAGACTTGCATGAACCCTGACGACGCGGGCCTCAGTTACCTCAGTCAGCTGTTTCAACTGGAGGGCCAAAAAATGATTAATGACAAGGAAGATGAGAAACTTCAACGATAAATCAAAAGAAACGGATTGTAATGATTATTCAATCTACGTACACTTAATTCTTGTTCTCAGAAAAGATGGTATGGATTTTCCAGCAGGTTTACTTCTGCTCTGGTTGACAAGTCAGCCATCGTGCTACCACTCAGTCATTCAGTCTCCCCCTGATGCAACATCAATACAACGTTGTGCAACAACAATAAGCCCCAGATCAATACTTCCAGTCAAAGGCAACCTTACATAAATTTACAGGTGGGACTTTGAGGTCACTCTAAGAAAACAGGACTCGTGACAGAAGCTTTGGAAGAAATATGGACTCATACAGATCAAATGAATGTGTGGCAGTGTCTGGGAAATGCACACAATAATGAGGGTGTGTGCAGTTTCACAGGTGTTAATGGGTCCAGGCTGCTGTCAGATAATGGCAATTTGCATGAATATGCAGCAGACAAAAGACAAGTGGCAGCGTTGTCAATCATCTCATATAAATGTTTCTAATTTTATAACATCCCCACTTGTCCACAGCTGAGCTGATAACTATAATATATACGCACCAGGACATTGCAGTGCCAGTTGTGTATTGATCAGGCAAATATGCAACATCTGTAAAATACTGTATCCATATGTTTACTACAGTAGCACAGAAGAAACAAATACAGGTTTTATATGCAAACACATGCATATTTCAGGGATTTACACAGTTATAAAACGTCCAATCAGATTTCATTAGCAGCAGAGTATCAAAGATGCTGTATGAACACAATCTGAAGGTGAGACCAAAGCATACCCAGAGAGCATATAACAGCAAACATGTTTTACAACTACATTGTAACATAATGGGGAAGGACTGAGGTTTTAACAGCTTGTGGTGTCTCTACTGACTTAAGGATCTGAGGGGAAAAGCCCATATCCTTCAAGTCAAGTCAGTCCCACCAGCTTCAATTGCTCATGCTGACTGAGGATGCTACTATGAAATCCCTTTAGCTGTGTGTCCCAGGTGTGTGAGGTTGAGATACAAGCTGTCTGTGTCTGGGGGATAATGACCTTCTCTAAGAACACTCATTCACAGCTGACGGCAAATGTCATCACTGATTGGAGCTATTATACATTCGCAGCTGGTATCACAGGGGTCAACAAAGACTGATCTGCCCACTGACCTGCTCTCACTGGGTCCAGGAGTTGTTCTGATGTTTGTTTGAGTAGAACCGCTCCTCAAAGGGTCAGCTCTTGATGCCCCAAAAGGGTCCAAAGCACCAAGGTTGTTCAAGGTTGAACAGGCTCGGCTTTGGGGGTGTGTGATGGACCAGACCCACTTTTTACATTGGGGATGTCAAAGCTATCGTTATCTACAGGAATAAGACATCCTTATAACCCACTGACGACTTATTTAATTGATTTATTTCCTGTTGAGACAAAAATGATCAAACAAACAAAAGTTTAAATGCCACAGTCAGTCAAACTAACATCTTTGACTGGTGATCAGTAAAGAACTGAAATCTGTTCTTAAAGCACAGTAAAACATTATTGGGTTAAGTGTAACCTGGCAAATGACGTTATTTCTTTCATAACCAAGCACTTTTGATGACAGTGAGTCTTTTAATATACATATATATATATATATATATATATATATATATATATATATATATATATATATATATATATATATATATATATATATATATATATATATATATATATATTTATATATATGTATTGTAACTGTGTGTGTGTGTGTGTGTGTAAAGAAGGGGGGTAGCATCCATGACATCAGTCCATCCTTCTTATCCTTGTAGAAAGTGTCCCATATTTTACAAAACATGTCAAGTTTGTTGTAAATCGTTGATCTTTTCCAAGAGAACACAGTTGGTCATCTCCTTTATCCACTGGGAGATCCTGGGACTGGGAGTGTCTCTTCTATGCAGAAGTTTCTGGGTATTGGGACTAAAACACTGTAGGTTGGTTGGGGGGATGTCTGCTGAGCCTTGAAATTAACTGAGTTTAAACTAAAGTGCAAGTGTTTGACTATTCCTTTTCAGTTTCAAAGCCACCATCTAATTATGTAAATCCCAACTGCTGTTACAAAATAAGGAAACTTGTTCTTGGCATGAAGATATTTTTTACGACTGTATCGTCCAGCCTAGATAGAGGAGGAGGTGCCCAGCTGTTTTGCTGCCTAGACTAGTTAAATTTTACTTTACCTGGAGATATTTGATACTGTTGACTTTGTTTAATTCTAAAATGAAGTTGTTAGAGCTGAGGATGGATGGATGGATGGATGGATGGATGGATGGATGGATGGATGGATGGATGGATGGATGGATGGATGGGTGGATGGATGGATGGATGGGTGGATGGATGGATGGATGGGTGGATGGATGGATGGATGGATGGATGGATGGATGGATGGATGGATGGATGGATGGATGGATGGATGGCTGTGTATCTGTGTGTTAACCGTGTGATGGAGTGGTAGTACATCCATGTTGTACGCAGCTTCACCACTTCCTCCATCACCCTCAACTGGGTGATCTGGTGTAGAGAATAGACATCATTTGTCACACCTAAGCCACTAAACATACCGCTAAACTAGTAGACCAAAGAAGTGTTTTTAAAACTTATTCTGGCACTTTGTGTGCAAATCTGGTCGTTCAAAGGTAGAAGCTTCAAGGTACAGACGTGTGCTGATTTTACGTTTGTAACAGCTGGATGGACAAACCAAACTTAAGGCAGCTTTTAGAACAATTTCTGCTCCTTCATTCCTTATTTCCTGTATATTTATGAAAAAATAATTTGATGCATAAGTCCAACTATATTGTCGGCTTTTCGTACAAATATACAGCAGAAAAAAATATTTTTTTTAAATCCCTGCTGATGGTGTGTCATTTTAGTGAGCTTTAAATTCATTGTTCCTGTAAAGCTCATCTTCACCACCCGTTCATGCTGACACCAGTAGAGGGTTTTATTCTTGGATGTTTGGTGGCTCATCACATATGATGTGGAGGCCTTTTATTATCTCCATGCAGCATGTTGCCATTAGTTTGTCCTCACTTCATTTGGTTCACTCCGTGCCTTATTTAGGAGGCTAGTACAAGTTAGTACACAAGCACAGAAGATTTGATTTATGTATTATGTTGTAAATCTGACGACCTCGCTACAAGAGCCACAACAATCTCAGCTTCTTCTGGACATTTGGGCCTGTTTCCATTTTAACATTTTTCAGCCCTGTGGACTTGAAGGGGTGGGTGGGTTGCAGGTGTTCCAGCATTCAAGATGCCATTGCGTTTAGACGTCATTTCACAAACTGTAGTGGGATCAACTGGAGGAAACAACTTTAAAAGTGCTTTTTACCTTAAAATGACAGAGTAATTGTTGCCATATTTAGCTCAGATGCATTTTAATGGTCACATAACCACCACACACTCACGTTCATGCCTTTGGCCTGTTCATAATCACCAACCAACATACATGTTTTTGGACTGTGGGAGGGAGCCGGGGTACCCAGAGGAAGCCACGCAAGCAGGACATGCAGGGTGCGACTGACCTGGAATCAATGCGAGAGACCCAGGAACTGTGAGCATGTTTGTTCTTTGAAAGTGTTAAATACACCATGCTGATGAAAAGCAATGTTTGACCTCAAATAGTGTAAAATAAATAAATAAAACGGTATAGAAAGCAAAATTAAACACTCCTTCTCTTGTAATTCCTTCTCTAAACATTGACAAGATCATGTGGCATTAAGGAGTCCAAACAATGAAGAGTTTCTGTTCTTATGTTGTGTCCTTTCTTCCTGGAGGCAGATCTTAAGATGTGTCAAAGTCTGGAGCTGTGACCACATTTGTCCATTTCTCTCTTCTCCACATCTTCTTCAGCAGGGGCAGGTCAGGAGTGCAGGCTGGCCAGTCCAGGACTACTGTCCTCATCTTGCAGTGGCTTTGTTCTCTGTGAGCAGAATGTGGGTTTGCATTGTCTTGTTGACAAATGGATGGATGCACAGATGTGGTCTTGTTCTAAAGATGATTTTAATAACTTTATTGTTATTTTTTAATGACAAACCACAAAACACAAAAGCATATCACTCCAGCATTTTCTAGCATGCAAAATAAAACCAAACAATAGATTGAAAAAAGCCCTTAAGAATGAGTAACAATGATGTTAAAATAAATACAGCTGTAACAAATACAGGCTAGTGTAGACGATCAAGATTAACATAGTGGTTGTGACAGAAACAAATACATGAACAAAAAATTATAGTACTAAGGCAGGAACTTAAACGTTTTTATGATGGATTCAGTTTCTCTTCGTTCTATAAAAGGAGACGAGGTCGAGCTAAATATGTCCAGGTCGTTGACCCTTCTGGCTCTCAGTGCTTCCTACTGTAGTTTGGACAACATGTTTACACCCTGCTACCAGTAAAAACAGGAGAAGAACCTTCAGTCCACGTGGAGCCTGTGGCCTCGTGTGGGGGGACCCTGAAGATGAAACTATACGGAGCAGGTGTCATTTCTTTCCTACACATACATGAAAGAACTTCGAAAATGAGCTCCACAAGCTTGGTTTGAGTAGTGTTGTTGACACTGTGCTTTAAACTAAACCAGACACTGTCTAAGACAAATAGAAACTTAGACAAACCTAGACAAAGTTGTTGTAGTTTCCTGCAAACCATGACACTAACATCCCAGTTCCCATGGACATTTAGTTTGTCCCATGAAGGTGGACTAATGTTCTGGATTACAGCATAACTTTTAGAAATGTTGCTTGAAATGTCAGTTTGAGATTGTGGACGGAGGTGATTGTTCTCATCATTCATCATCATCATCATCAACAATTTCTCTGATAATCACATCACAGAAATTGTTGAAATGCTATTTGCTATCATGTTGGTCCAAAATGGACCTTGGTTGTTTCCAGCACAGAATCCATAAAGTTTATTTCTGTTTGCTGCTCAGCAGTAATGGATAATAACTGGGTAGACTCCGACAACCTGCTGATTGCGCTGAAGCCTTAAATGAGTAATCGCAGATGTGTGTCACTGCTCATTTATGCATCACAGATGTGGAAATGAGGTTTGCCAAGAGGACTGATACCACACACCATCGCAGAGCCTGACGTTGGGACTTGTTACTGATTACAGTTTTCTTCTTTGGTCCAAAACAACTAGTTCCCACAATAAAAGTCTGCAATTCTGATTCATCTGACCACAATACATTCCCAGATGCCTCTGAGCCCAAAGATGTTGCCTCTGGACAAGGTTAGACCAAGCCTTCTTTTTGCACAGGAATGTTTGAAATGGCTTTTTAAAAAATGGATTTCCATAAAATCTTCACGTATTTTTGGATGTCTGTGTTACATTTGTACATGTATGAACACTCACACAAATATGAACATGCAAGCACGCTCTCACGTACATCCACATATACACATACATAATTTGTACTACCATCACTATTATTGCAATAATAATAATAATAATGAATACTTTGATTATTATTATTATTATTATTATGAAAACAAATAATAATGATAATAAAAATAACAACCATAATTCAGACAAAAACATATGCAGCAACAACAATCATAAGGCCAACAATGACAATATTAACTATCCTTGTATCATTATTGCTGGTATTATAATTAGTTGTACTATTACAAACAGTAACAATCGTAGTTAATATCAATACTACCAACACCACCACCATCTTCCCTGGCTGCCCTGGATCCCCTCGGGGCACATGGCCAGCAGCTGGCCCCACACCACATCAGGGAGACCAGCCAAGAGACAACCGTCAGCCCTAGGGCCAACTTGTGACCCCTTGTGGGGGTAAAAGAGCTGTACCCCCACCGACGGGAGGCACGGACCTAAACCTAAGCGCCTTGGGCCGTGACCAGAAACTCCATCCCAGGCCCTCCCAGACTACCGTGCACTGGTCCATGGCACTATTGCCGCCAAGAACTCACCCAACAGATCACTAAGCCATCGTGAGAGCCACCGAGAGATGGCTGATGTGTGGGCTGACTCATCATTTAGTTTTGTGCAATTGGAGATTGGATGACTTATTTACTATTTCTTCTAGGATGATTGAGGTTTTTGTAAAAACATTAAAATTTCATCTGCATATAAGCTGATTTCATGGCTGCTCACTTCTGCTAAGTGTTCAAAAAATATATTGAACAAAGAAGGGAGAGCCAACATCCTTGCATCGTTCCTCTATGCAATGTGAAGCTTTGTGATGCAATACCATTGGTGATCACCTTGGCTGAAGGTGCATTGTGCAGGGTCTTGGTCCAATTAATAAATGGCCAAATTCATTACTTAAAAAACAAAAACAAAAAAAAAATAAAAAAACGAAGAATATACATATTCTGTCTCTCTCTCTCTCTCTCTCTCTCTCTCTCTCTCTCTCTCTCTCTCTCTCTCTCTCACACACACACACACACACACACACACACACACACACACACACACACACACACACACACACACACACTACACACACTACACACACTGCCCATCACTGTCTTGTCTTTCTATGTGTCTTGATCTTTTGTGTTTCACATCAGTGATTTTAGTCTCCAGTCTCTAGAATCCAAATTTTAATAAAATATGTTTGATCAGACTGTCGAAGAGGACCGGTGAAGGACACACACACTGTCACACACGTTCACCTTAAAAAAAAAACAAAAAAACTATCTGCTGCAAGATTAAAATGCATATATATGTCATGGACAAAGGTTTATACCAAATCATGGTACTAACCACTAATACATATGCGGACAGTGGAAAGAAATCGATAAATAAAATGGATTTCCATTATTCTGTATGGCCTAACAGCAGAAATCTTTTGCCTGTGTGGTTACAGCAGTTATTAGTGATGAGCTTGTCTGGAGGATTAGAGAATCTGTCAAGTTCTTCCTTATTCCTTAAATCAATTTCTGATATAATAAACATGTAAAAGAATATTATTTTTTAAACATTTCAATGATATTCTAATTGTTTAACAAACCAGAGATCCTCGTACCAAAAATATTAACACACCTCCAGTTAAAAATTAGATCATTAGATCTTTTACAGCTCATTACTTCTGCCTCTAACTGACCCCATCCCCACTTTTCTGAGAAATATTACAATCCCAAACAATGACATTTATTTTGTGAGACTAAACATGAAATGTCTCGGCTTCACTTCACCTGGCTTTAACTGAGGACATGTTTAGTTTTTCACATCTCAGTTGAATAATGAAACGGTGTAAAAGTTCAGATGTCTTTCCTCTGACATAGTATTCCTTACATGTTAAGATACTTTAAGCACCATGATTTTATAATGTATACCCTCATATGCAAAACATATGAGTTGTACTGCAATTAATAATTTGTGGTATTTCTATAAGAAACCTATAAGATCTATAAGAAAACACTAAGTTGAATTACACCGCGCAGAGGTTTGCTGCAGAGGGAAAAGGAAAGTTGCAGAACAGAAGAAGAAGAGACTGGAATGGTGAGTTGTGCGGCGCTGCCTTCAGCTGGAAAACAGATGGAGGTGTCGTGACTGTAAACTTTGCCTTTTGGCCAGTTGGCTTTTTCAAAGCAGGGTTACAAACTACATTATTGTCGAATTTGAAATAAATAATTCAACATGTTTAGATATATACGTGTGATCCTAGTATTTACATGTGTTGTTAAAGCAAGACATTTATTATGGTGGCTGCTGGGTTTAGTCTTTTTCTTTTTTTCTTTTTTTAAGCCATATTTTTATTTGCTGGGTGAATTTCCGGGTGAATAGTTTGCAGTAACTGGCTTCTTGAATCAACGTTGCATTTTCACTGTACACACTCCTCGTTTTGGAGGGTCACCTTCATACTTACATCTATTCCTTGTTGTTGGGAGTTATGTTGTGTTCATTTCTGCCGATATTTTATTCTTCTGTAGGGTAAATATATTTCTTGAGTACTCCTTACACTGGCTGATTTCTTGGTCAGTTCTTCACCACATAATATATTCACTATATGACACTTTACATGCTGGAAATAGCCTCGTGGAGCTGTTGCCATGGTCACACGTTGTATGCTCTAACTTTAAACGCCATTTTGTGGGGATTCCACGTTGCATCTTCATCTACACTTTTCTTTCAGTCTCTAAATCTCTTTTGTTGCGTGATTAAGTTGTTCTTCATCACTTCCACTGTCTCCTTGTAAATATTGTCTGTGGAGAGGGAGGAGTCTGCAGCATAGATGCCAAACTACAAGCGTTCATGAAGATTGTACACTGGCGTGACTGGCTGAAGTAACATGAACTACAGAAGGAGGGTGTCAGTAAATAACGCTATTTACAATTTGTGAAATAATTAAACAGTTAAAGAATTCCATTTCATGCAAACTGTGGTTAGACAAGTGAGGTTCTTCAGATGCTTGTGTGTCCACGCTCCATGTTCTGTTAAATAACATAGTATCACTCATTAAGTATTTAGTCATTTATCAAAAACAAAAAGCATAAAGTTGGGTCCTGATTTTCATGCAGTGAAGTTCAAACACAGCAAACAAATGAGGAGAGCAGAGAAGAAGTGGTCAGAGAGGTTTTCCATGCTGTGTGGTGTGTACATGAGTGTGTGTTGTGAAAGTGTGTTTAAGTCCTTTCAGCCATAAATAACAAAAAACGAGGAGATAAATGAAGGACACAGAAGATTAGACCATTAAAAGTTCTTTTATTAAACTAATAAAACAGATGTTGGGTCTTAATGAGAAGAATTATATCAGCATACTAATTTACTGTAACCTGGGGAGCAAAGCTGTGACGTTATATAGGAGAACACATTTCTCTGTAAGTGCTTCTGTCGTGATTGGAGAGTTAACCATCACAGCCAGGAGCCAGGAATGTGGACGGAAAGACTCGGGAAAATCTAACTCAAACAAGCCTGAAAAAATTAGAAATAATAAATCGCATCCAAAGAAACATTCGGACATACACTAAGTATTTCCAAGATTCAGCAGCTTATGGAGATAGCTTTACTAGCAATACTCGGAAGTCATTTCCATTTCCTGCATGGTCCCACCACAGCGTTCCAGGCAGGTTGAGATTTTGACAAGGTTATTCCCAAAGCCTTATTATTCCAGTCTGGAGTAGATTTCCTGTTGCATTTGGGGTCACTGCTCAATTTACTAACCTAATTTCAGCAAAGCTTATTGTGTGTGTGTGTGTGTGTGTGTGTGTGTGTGTGTGTGTGTGTGTGCATATATATATATATATATATATATATATATATATATATATATATATATATATATATATATAATTTCCATTACGTAAACAATGGCAGCAGAATGGACCAGGTTAAATGGTTTTATCGGCTTGATGCCCAGTGAGATGGATTAGGAGAGGGAATAACTTTAATGTAGAGCCATATCTGTAGCATCCGTACAGAAACGGATCTACCACAGTGTTGTAGTCGATGCCAACCTCATAGTTTCTTTCTGGCGTAAGTTTTCTTTGGCAGGACCAGTCAGACTCAAAGAAGGTGACCTTTACCACTCACCCCCCCCTTAACCCCCCAGTCCTGCCAGCAGCAGACCAGAATGCTCATTAAAAGGGCTTTTTACCTCTCAAACACCTGCCACCGTTCACAGATGAACAACAACAAACCTCAGCCTCCACCTCCACACCTCTGTCGACACACTTCCTGCCTGACACACACTCCCGCAAACACACACAGAAACACACACACATAATGCAAATATTTTTACCAGCGTCTGTTCGTTTACATGTTCATGGGCTTGTGTGATGAGGTGAGGATGACAGCTCCAAATTGGCTGCATATTACAGATGCATAAGTCACTCCACGGACAGATGGCTGGTCGGGGAAGAAGTGTGGAGTGTGTGCTGCTTATATGCGCTGGCGTTTGAGGACAGGAGGAAAAGAGGTGAAGGTTTCCTGTGGCCAATAATCAGGAAACAGGAAAGCTGCACTTTGGTTACTTTTGTCATTTCACACTCTGCTATGGGTTAAAATGTGATTATGTTATGTTTTGATATCATCTCATACAGAGTTCTCGTATGATGCCATATTTATAAGGAATTACTTCTTATTCTTGGTGAAACAAACTGGCTGAAATGCAAAAGCTCTTTTTTGCAAAGGGAACGTGAGGAAAAACCTCCTGTCTGCAGTCGGTCTCATTAACACAAAACATAGTCGAATATATATTATGTGTTGGGTCCTTGATCCTTACGATTCCCTAAATCAGTCACAATTATCCTGGTCCTGTAGGCGGTGGGGGAGAAAGAAAATCCAGTCATTCTGACTTTTATTTTCACCTCTGTTGACAGTCTGAACCCAAGATGCTTCAGTTTAACAGTCATTTGTGTACATAAGTGCAAACAGACATTTACAGCAACACTTCACAAGCATCAGCACAGTAAAGCTTTTACCGTTTTATAATGTTGCACTCCTTCGCACGGCACTTCTAGGATAGCAGATGATGAATCGTTTTTTCTTTTTGTCGTCCCATTCTTCCTGCAAATATGACAAGTCTGCAACAACACAGGGTTGTTGTCACCGCATTTTTGGTTTCAAAATTCCAGTCCAGCATTGTACCCTCGTCTTCCTTAGCCATGTCTGTAATGTGTCCAGATGTGGTTTTACATTCCTGTTCCTGGAACAGATGTGGTCTCGAAGGCAGCAGATGCTGATCTAAAATGACAGAGTACTTTAGTGTATTAATGCTGTGATGTGGAAATGAGCTGTGACAGGGATGCTGATACAACCCTGGACCAGCAGAGAGTCTGGATTCTGAACTGGCTGATGATAACAGTCTGGATGATCCATACCGGGGGCATACCTCAACCGGACTGGACTTTTAAACTTTAAATTTTAAACATCCTACTGACAAATGGATTGGTGACAGACAACATGATTCAGAGTTCATTTTTAACTTCATTTTAACAGTTTTATTTGGGCCTCTTTTCCTCTTTCATACGTAAATATGCCGTGTTAAATGTTCTTACTCTTCTCAATACTCACTGGTAGTTTCCTGATTATGGAATGTTCTGGCTAGAAAATCCTAGAAACGACTCCAAGAGCAGAAAATCGGTCTTTGTGCTGATCTTTCTCTGTATTTCCGCCAGTTCACTTCTGACTGCCATTCTTGCAGCTAAGGCACAGTGAGCATGCCGAGCTAGGAAGGCGTCGCACACCTCCACCTTTAAACAACTTTCTTTAAAGTATCCTCTCACGCCATCATAGCGATCTATTTGTGCATAACAGACTGTCCAAATACAGTCTAATGTGGATCCACACAAATGCAAATATTTGGAAGTAACTGTTTTTTTTTTTTTTAATAGACAGACATAAGCAGACTTCTGATCTGTCCATTTGTATGTGTTGAGCTGTGTTTTAACTTCCTATTCCTCACACATAAAAGTGAAAAGTAAAAACCAGTGTTTTGTATCGGTGTTGTTGTATTGATTAGGTATTGATTAGGTTGTACCAGTGTCATTGTATATTTATGTTGCCATGTAAAGAGGAAAAACTGTGACTAAGTAGTGGATGATTGGATTAACCAAACACAGCACAGGACTGCTGCTCCGCACTTTAAAATCAAACAATCAAACAAAAATCTGGACATTTGCAGGGAGAAGCTGTAAAACAAACACAGAAAACATGCTCCCATTTCCTTTACGCACTGAAAATCTTTGCAATTCCTTGAATGTTCAATAATGTTCTGCACTCCAGTTGAAATACTGACATTCCCCTAAAATCTTTCTTTGAAGAACATTGTTTGATACATTTAAATGATTGTTATCTGTGTATATGTTGCCCAAATTTGTGTATATCTACAAATTTATTTTACACAAAATATCATGGGTTCCTGCTGTCAGTAAAGTAAATAATTTAAAAAAAATATATATTTTTTTTTGATAAATTTTATTTCATGTCATGTTATCCCAAATCTTTGTGGCTTTATATGGCATATTACACAAACTTGTGTTTTCATCAATAAATAGCAGTTTTTCAAAATTTTAGGTAAAGTAAGACAATAAAGTTAGACAATGATAATGTCACTGCACAAAATCCAAACATTTATTGTGAAACAGTTCATCAATACAGACAGATCCATTTTCAAAAATCATTTAAATGGCTTTTGATTCTTCCAGAACAAGCCGTTGCAAATGACTAAATAAAATGCTTAAAATTCAGATGAGAAGCCATCCACCCGTCCTCCGTCCGTCCGTCCTCCGTCCGTCCGTCCTCCGTCCGTTTGTCCGTCCATCCATCCATCCATCCATCCATCCGTCCGTCCATCCATCCGTCCATCCGTCCATCCATCCGTCCGTCCGTCCGTCCGTCCGTCCATCCATCCGTCCATCCATCCATCCATCCATCCATCCATCCATCCATCCATCCATCCATCCATCCATCCATCCATCCTATTCTGGTTTTGGCCGCTGCTGAAGCTTTCTTTCTCCATCCACCTCCTGCAGCTCCTTCTGAAGAATACTGAGTTGTTCCCTGGCCAGTCAAGAAATAATCTCTTCAGTGTGTCCTGGGTAACCTGTGGATGGATATAAATAAAGTTGGTGTTTCCAAATACATTGTGAAATACAATATGTCGCTTCTTTGACAGCATAATTTCTTACAAATTTCATGAAAGAACGTTTCAGTCATGTGAGACAGATAGCACATCCATCTACAATTCTGAGGCTTCGCGTGAAGAGTGTGGAGGAGCTGAGCAGCATCCTCACCAAGGTGAGAAGCACATTTATCTGTGAATATTGCAAACCTTTTTGTAGCATAAACAGGAACTTTGCTCTGATGTTTCTGCACTCTTATTTTCAGACTCCACTTACATCTCTCACTCACTGTCAGAGGTTGTTTTCATGAAGTCAGTTTAAGAACTCAAGCTGATGTAAACTGACTGATTAATCACCTGCCTGAAGAAAACCATCTGGTTAGCGATATGATGGATTTTTTTTTTAATTTTTCTCTTTTTGATTAAACTGACTATATCCTGTATTTAATCAATCATAATTAAATCTGTATCAGTTATACTTCTCATGTGTCTTGGGCATGCAAATATTGAAGGATTCATTTGTAGATATTTGCTCAGGTTGAGGGCCCTTTACATTAAACATTGCAGTTGATTCTGATCATTTTCATCATTTTATTCAAATATTGCCGAATCCCAAAAAGGAAAAAAGGGCACATTATTGAGAAAGTAAACACGATCAGTGCAGAACAATGGAATGCAGTCTCTTTCCAACTGTATTTGTACTGTATTTTGCTATTTTCTAAAAAATAGCTTAGCAAAGAAACAACAGACTTTTCACTTTGACTCGTTCTTCATGGTCCTTTTTAACATGAAGCAGAATCAAATTCATGAACGGCATATAGACACATGCAGAGTCAAGAGAGCAGAATTGGTTGAGTGCCCAGTGCATCATAGGAGGTCACCCAGCTGCATATGTCTAAAGCAGTGGAACTAACGGTAAGGTTGGATCAGGGGCACCTTTAGGCTTAAAATTATACGCTTAAACGTAAAAGCAGTGTCTCTGCTTTCTGAACACCCAAATGTGGAACCTGAGGTCAAAAGAAACTCAGCATTTCTGTGCAAATAGTCACATATTTGAACTGCAAGAGTTTCTTGAAGAACTTCAGGAAGTTGGACTGGTTATAGCTCCATAATTAGCTGACACTCCAAGACCAAGACCAGATTTTTAAAAGTAGAGAAGGTTTGCTTAAGTCAGTTTATCTTTACCTATAGTCACAAACTGTGGATAATGACCAAGGGAAAGAGATTGCGGATGCAAGCAACTGAAAAGAGTTTCCTCTGCAGGGGGTCTGGGTACTCTCTTAGAGATGGTAGGAGAAGCTCAGGGCCACTGCTCCAAACTGTTCCCACAAAGTTGGGAGCTGGAATTGTCCAAAATGTTCTGGTACGCTGAAGCATTCAGAGTTCCTTTCACTAACTAAGGAGCCAAGCTCAGCTCCTGAAGAACAACCCCACACCATAATCCCCCCTCCACCAAACTTTACACTTGGAACAATGCAGTCAGACAAGTACCGTTGTCCTGGCAACCACCAAACCCAGACTGGTCTATCAGATTGACAGATGAAGAAGCGCCGTTCGTTACTCCAGAGAAGGAGTCTCCACTGCTCTAAAGTCCAGTGGCGGCTGCTTTACACCACTGCATCCAACACTTTGCATTACACTTGGTGATGCTTGGCTTGGATGCAGCTGGTCGGTCATGGAAACCCATTCATGAAGTTCTCTGAACACTGTTCTGGAGCTAATCTGGAGACAACATGAAGTTTGGAGGTCCGTAGTGATTTACTGCAGAAAGTTGGTGACCTCTTGGCACTCTGGTCCTCAGCATCCGCTGACCTGCTCCGTCAGTTTATGCGGCCTAAAACTTTGTGGCTGAGTTGCTGTCGCTCCCAAACACTTCCATGTTCTTATAATACAGCTGATAGTTGAGTGTGGAATATTTAGGAGCGAGGAAATTTGACGACTGGATTGGTTGCACAGCTGACATCCTATCACAGCTCCACGCTGGACTTTACTGAGCTCTTGAGAGCGACCCATTCTTTCACAAACATAAGTGCTTGATTTTATGAAAGTGACTGAAACTCCTGATTCCCATTATTTGGATGGATGAGCAAATACTTTAGGCCACATAGTGTATGTGTTTTTACACTTGTACATGCGTGTTGCCATGCCACTGCACTTAAAACCAATAAGAGTTTTTAGTTTTCGATTTTAATTTGCATGTTTGTAAATCACAGATTACACATTGTTTTGCAGGTGTGGTCAGTTTTATACAACAGCAGCTCAAGGTGAGTGTGTTCTTACTGTCCATCTGTAAGATGTATAATGAGGTATCTCACATGGTGCCTAACACCACATCTCAGCCTCATAAAGCTAAGCATTCCAGGCAGAATGCCGATCATCATCAACGTTAATACCTGGGAACGTGTACAGAGGACCATGATAGTGGGTTGTGACTGCTTTACATTGCTCTCTGGATTCAGCTCAGCTAAAAGCCTTTGTTCCGCTCATCTGCTCTTTTAACACATACATGTGCAGTGATAAGATCGGGAGATGCTAAAACAGTGACCAAAACATTGGAGACACTGGTGAAATCAATGCATCCAAGTCGCATTAGATCCTGTTAAATTCATTTTCATCTGACCACACATTGTATCTTTTCTGCCCCATGGCACAAAATAACTCTTTTTCATATCATCATCATCATCGTCATCATCACAGTACCTATGAGCCATGCACATACACATATACTGGAAACAATCTCCTCATTATCAGCCTCTGTGTAACAAGCCAAAACCTCTGGCGTACTGTCTCAACAATCTACCCAGCATGACCATGAATCAGCTCTAAGTTCGTCCCTATTATCTGTTCATTGCAATGAACCCAGACATGGCCTGGAATCCAGAGACTGTGCTACAACTGGAGAAAGTGGAGCAAATGACGGAGCAGTTGCCTGGATCATATACGCCTTTGCGCTCAGCTGAGAGATAATTCACTTAATGTATGGTGCTCTGTCATATTTCCTTCAGTCCCTGGCCCTCATCAGCTTAGCCTGGTTTGACTGCTGCTGCAACATTGTTAACCTCCTTATCCCCATCCATGTGTCCCCCTGTGTTGAACCTCAGGGTTACAGAAACAGGTCAAGCAGATCATTGGCATCATTGTCAAATTTTTTTGAGGTACAAGGATGAAAGTTACTGTGTTTAACAATAACAGGGGTTTATGAAAAAGAAAATAATAAGATTTCAATATTAAAAACCTCATTACACCTTACAGTGTGACATCCCTGAGGCTGAGTCACGCAGTTGTGGAGTCCACCTTCTGGGGATCTGTTCACATTCCAGAAAAGTCCATCCATCTGCTGCTGTGTTGAGACGCTGTATAAATCCCTGATAACTCAAATGCAACCTGTCCAACCCTGTTTATGACTCTATTGTGGACTGTTAAAATGAAATTATATCATTTTGATTTGGGGTTATCAGGAAAGATGAACTCTAGGTAAATAGCCAAGAAAAAACACGTTGCTATCTGTGTAACAAAGGCTCTGCTCTATAAACATACAACTCTGTGCATCTGCAGTAATTGGAGCGTTTCAGAGAGCACAAGAGATTCTATTTTAACATATATTCATGCATTCATTCTGTTATTTTACACCTTAAAATTCGTAGTTGTCACGTTACAGTGAAATCCATGAAATTACAATTACTGATAGAAAATTAAAGATGAACAAAACTGTTATTAAAGGGTCAAGGGTCAAATTAAAGGGTTCATATTTATTCCTTGTAGACAAAAAATAATAATAACGCATCATGGCAGTGGGCTTTTATTTTATTTTAGTACATTTTTTTGTGCTGTTTTTCATGCAACCATAGTTCCAATAAAGTGTATATATTGTGTTGTAAAAGACAGAACTAATTGATTTTTAAATCTCATAAAGTCATATTTTCTCAGCAATTAAAAACAGAAATGATTTATATGTTTTTATATATGGTGGTATTTTTGTTACCATTTCATATTAAATATGAGCTTATTTTACACTTGATGGCAGCACCTCATCTCAAAAACGTTGCAGTTAGTAAGTGAGGCTAAACATACCGAAAAGAAAAATCTAAAATGAATTCACTTGTCAACAGGTCTGCCACATGATTAACTGTAAAAACATCATCCAAGCAAGGACAAAACACTATTTCACAGATTAATCCATTAAAAATTGTGTAATTGCCCTCAAAGCAAGACTTTGGCAGTTTTTGAAGACCCCCTACAGCTCAGTGGCGGCACCACACGGTCGCAAACACATGCAATGAACTGAGACGAAACACTAGTTTAACCTGCAGAGAAGAAGAAACAAGTCAACTACAGAAGAAAAGAACATGTCGACTGACCAGGCAGAGCAGTGTTTTTATAACCTCCACACAAAGCAAAAACTAAATGTTTCTATTAGTAGCTTCTGCTTGTGATTTTAGCAGCTATTCATGAGTTTGATGTGACACGGCTGTGGTGGCGCCATCATTAGGGCCGACTTCCAATATGCCGTCTATCTGACAGTTAATCTCAAATTAGTGGTATAACCTTTTACAATGTCCCCAAAAACCCTGAACGTGGTCAGAAATGGATTGCTGCCACCAGGAGGGATCACTGGATCCCAACAAAACACTGTACAGTGAGCATTATAGTCCAGGTAAGTGATGCTGGCCACGGTACCTAGTGTTAATAGTAATGTTTCTATTAGCCCTAGATTTGCACAAATATGTGTATGACATTAATGGCCAATCTAAATTAATCAAAATCTAGTTTTCAGCAGTTTGTGGCCTCATTAATATGATGTGGTTGTGCTATAACACTACTTCATCATTATGAATTACATAAAGGCTTTGCCTCTTAATAATCATTTGAATGATCATTCACTGCCTTCATCGTTTGACTATTTTTTTAAAAGTGGTAGCGGAAATCGCCGTAATTTTTAAAAGACTAAATGCGTTTTTGTCCATCTTCCTCAACGTTGAGATTTTCTTTATCGTTGTTTTGAAAAGAAGTCTTGCAGGACGAGATACAGTTACGAGAATTACACTTATTTGAACACAATGGAAACACTGACCCAAAACCAACGAACTTAAGGCGTATGGACAGAAACTATAGTGCTAAGCTTTAATTGTACTGGTTTGGTAACAACAGTCAAACCTTCACAAGTTCTCCCAAGCAAATGGAGGAATCACTCTGTGTATAAAGAAGTGCATAAGTAAGGACTTTCTTTCCAAGATCTCTCACAGTGGACAGACAGACTGGAACATTACTTGAAGTGGCAGAATTGTTTTGAATTGTTGAGTGCATAAGACAAAACCCTATGAAAAACCTGAGGTGATTTTTCTCCTGCAGAGATGAAACACTGCTGAAAAAACATCCTTGGATCTCTCTTTTTACTTGTCCAAACAAGTTGGGTGATGCACACACACCACAAATATGATGTGTTTTAAAATCTTTCAGCACATGTCCCTTCCATAAGCATCCAAAACAAGGATGGTTCTCAAGCATAAATAATCTTTTATTGTCCATTAATTTAACTGCAAAAGTAGGAAATTTAGCAACACAGTGTGAAATGTCCTTACAAGCCAAGCAAGGCAGCTTTGATTTCAAACCATAAGCAATTTCTAATTTCTTGGAGTCAGTCCTGGTATTGAATGTCTTTGCTCTTTTGGACAGGTCATTTGAAGAAGTTTCAGACTTGAACTAAAATGAAGAAGCAATGGGATTACAAGCTTTCAAAGTATGGATATTTTCCACATGCATCAAGTACCTCAACTACAACTCTACTCCATTCACGTACAACCCAATCTGCAGTTTAACATGGACACGCCTTTTACATGTGACATAGCTTCTTCACAACTTTTCAAATAGTCTCATTGGGACAAAGAATCACTTGGTGCACTATTTTACCACAACATAAGCTTATCCCTAAAGGCCTGCTGTATTACAAATGAATGTCCATATCTTTCCTCCGGAACTGACCAGGCACCTTCATATACCTGCTTTGAGCTTCTGTGAAGCCCTCCACAGGCTTTTCAGCTTCCCCAGTGAGATAGCTTTTCAAATACACCCCCCCCCCCCCCCCCCCCCCCCCCCCCCAACAGTTAGATTTTAAAGAAAAAAAAGTTTTAAATTATATTTCATTGTCCAAAAACTTCAAACGGTCAGCTGAAAATACAGCAGATTCAGGAACCGGGAGGCGACCTAAACTTCAGCTTGCTATGGCTTCAGCCAAATTAAATGCAGAACTCCCAGCGCATACTTGAGGTGGTAATGATGCAGCCCCTGCATTTGATTTCCTTAAAGGTTCTAACCAAAGGTTCTGACCATCTGGGATGGTCAGAGGGTGGGACTTCAGGTCAGAGGTTGGACTGCAGGTCAGTGGATCATGTTGGTGTCCCCCTGCAGCAGGTCTACAGCAGCAGATCCAGGATGAAGCTGTGTTGAAGACCAGCTGCTCCAGTCTGGTCCTGCAGCTGCAGCTGTGACTACTGGTCCTAACACACTAAAGTGTACACCAACTAGATGTTTTACTAAACACAAATGTTTGATTTGATTTGATTGTAAAGGTGGCAGTGGTGTCTATCTTGTTGAGTCCTGTCAGCATTCACGCTGCTGCATTTTGGATCAGCTGGAGGCTGTTCAGAGAATTACTTGGACATCCAGCCAACAACACGTTACAGTAATCTAGTCTAGAAGACACGAACGCATGAATTAGTTTTCCAGCATCACTCTGGGAGAGGATGCTCCTGATCTTTGTGATATTACGGAGGTAAAAAAAAACAGTTTTACAAACCTGATTAATATGCTGTTTAAATGACAAACAAATATAACGCCAAGGTTTCGCACAGTTTTACTGGAGGCCATCGCAAGACCATCTAATCCCTTCCTAAGCTGTTTGGGACCACAAACAACAACCTCTGTTTTATTGGAATATTAGGAGCAAAAAGTTAGTGGACATCCAGTCCTTGATGTCCTTAAGACACATCTGAAGTTTGTCTAATGGTTCTGTTTCATCTGGCTTCACAGACAGATACAGCTGCGTATCATCAGCATAACAATGAAAATTAATGCTGTGGTTCCGGATAAAACTTTCCAAGGGCTGCATGTATAAACTGAACAGGATTGGCCCTAGACTTGAACCCTGCGGGACACCATAGCAGACCCTCGTCTGTACTGAAGAAACCTCATGAACATGAACAAACTGGAATCTATCAGACAGATATGATTTAAACCAATCTAGAGCTGTCCCTTTAATCCCAACAACATACTCTAGTCTCTGCAGTAAAATGCTGTGATCTATGGTATCAAAAGCAGCGCTGAGGTCCAGCAGAACCAGTATGGACACTAACCCATCATCTAAGGTCCAGCAGAACCAGTATGGACACTAACCCATTATCTGAGGTCCAGCAGAACCAGTATGGACACTAATCCAGTATCCGAGGTCCAGCAGAACCAGTATGGACACTAATCCAGTATCTGAGGTCCAGCAGAACCAGTATGGACACTAATCCATTATCTGAGGCCATAAGAAGGTCATTGGAGACTGGATCCAGTGCTGTTTCTGTGCTATGATCCATCTGAACCCTGACTGAAGAACTTCAAATAGATCATTTCTATACAAATGGTCACACAGCTGCTGCTACGACCTTTTCCAGAATTTTAGAGATAAATGGAAGGTTGGAAATTGTTCTATAATTTGCCAAGAAATCTGCATCAAGAGAGGTTTTTTTAAGTAAAGGTCTAATTACGGCAACTTTAACTGGGCTAGTGGTGGCCTACTGGTTACAGTGGTGGGCTTGGGTGTGGAGGCGTGGAGGACCCAGGTTCAAGCCCAGGGCTTCCCACAATGGTAAATCACTGGGGGCCCCTGAACAAGGCCCTTAACTCCCAATTGCTCCCCAGGGCGCTGCCCTGCTAGCAGCCCCACTGCTCACTAGTGAAACTAGTTGATGGGTTAAAAGCAGAGACTAATTTCGGTGCATCGTACATACAGCGTGTGCACGATGTCCACACTGACAAGAAAGATCAGAAAACAAAAAACCTGCAGTATATATCCTGATTTTTGGGATTTTTGGGATGTTCCAGTATTGTCGTACCAAAGAGCAAAAAAACATTTTTAAGTAGTCGAGTTGGGATGGGGTCACAGACACGTGGATGATTTAGATCCGTTGATGACTGAGGTCATTTCAGAGAGGTCATCAGGGAGGACTACAGGAACCAAACAGTCTAGAGTCAGGGCAGGGAGGTCTACAGGAACCAAACAGTCTACAGTCAGGGCAGGGAGGTCTACAGGGACCAAACAGTCTAGAGTCAGGGCAGGGAGGTCTACAGGGACCAAACAGTCTAGAGTCAGGTCAGGGAGGTCTACAGGAACCAAACAGTCTAGAGTCAGGTCGGGGAGGTCTACAGGGACCAAACAGTCTAGAGTCAGGTCGGGGAGGTCTGCAGGGACCAAACAGTCTAGAGTCAGGTCGGGGAGGTCTACAGGAACCAAACAGTCTAGAGTCAGGTCGGGGAGGTCTGTCACACTGCTACACACATGTCTGTGTGTCATCAGCCAGTGGTTCATCAGTTGCTCATGTGTTGGTAGCAGACATGATTCAGTTCAATTCAATTTTATTTAAATAGCGTATATTACAACACAAGTTGTCTCCAGGATCTTTCCAGAGACCAGAACATGACCCTAATCAATTATTACATAAACAGCGGCAGGTAAAAATTCACGTAGTGGAAGAAAAACCTTAAACCAAACAGTGGCAAGAAAAACTCACCTTTAAGAGGGAAGAAACCTGGATCAGGACCTGGATCATGAGGGGGGACCCTCCTGCTGAAGACCAGCTGGGTAGAGCAGGAAATAAGAAAGAATAGAGACATAGACACACCGTCAAAGGTACAAGACAGGATACAACAGTAACTATCATCAGTAGTCCAATTAGACTTCTGTGAATATGGGTGATATATGGATAGACGGTGATCCAAGGGGATGAGGACTGCAGGTCTGGATGTCAGCAGGTCTCCAACAGAAACATCCATACAGGCAGGTGGAGGTTAAAAGAGGTGGGACTGCAGGTCAGTGGATCATGTTGGTGTCCCCCTGCAGCAGGTCTACAGCAGCAGATCCAGGATGAAGCTGTGTTGAAGACCAGCTGCTCCAGTCTGGTCCAGCAGCTGCAGCCGTGACTACTGGCCTTAACACATGATGCAGAAGAGCACATCACTAATAGAACAAAATACTGCAAACCAAAACACTTATATTTACATCAGTCTCATAATCACAGTAAGTACACTTTCCTTTTTTTAGGCTTGTTTTCGCAATTTTTATCAATGGTTGAGCAGTTTTCCATGACAATTTATACTCATTATCATATTCAAATTAGTCTACTTGAGGGAGGCGACTCCAGATGTTTAAACTCGACTCCAGATGTTTAAACTCGACTCCAGATGACAACAGTCAGGCTCACGTCCACTCATGTCAGCGTGGATGTCAGTTGAACCCCCCCTACAAGGCACGGCACCACCACAGCAGATAAAAGACCTCGGGGCGTCTGGAATGCCAATCAAAAGGAACAAAACAGAAAAAGAAAAGAAAAGAAAAGAAAAGAAAAGAAAAGAAAAGAAAAGAAAAGAAAAGAAAAGAAAAGAAAACGAAAACAGACTACAAGCAGCACATGTGACAGAGACTGTGATTTTATCCAAATTGTGATTTTATTCAAAGCTTACCTTTAAATGTTATTCTTTTTTGTTATTATCATTAATATCTATCATCCTTTATATTACAGTTAAATAACAGATCAAAGAATAAGTATATAATTAAAAAGAATAATCATATACTGCTGTGGTCACATTTTATTACTAATTTATTCAGTAATAAATGTTCATGTATAATAATAAATGTATTCATGCTCTTTCTAGTACTGTAGTATCTTCATAGGTCTTAATTTTTGACTGCAATGCCTGAATAAGACTGAAATAATATAATAGCACTTTAAAATAAAGACTTGGCAACATGCCTTGAATCAGTCAATTATTCAATTTTAGCATGTAAATCTCATACCACTCCAGTTCCAGTGCAGGAGTGAGACAGAGTGATCAGTACTGCAGTTTTACATAGCAGAGCTGCTTTTAGAAGAAATAACGTGCAGTTCTCAAACGTAACCAGGACCTCACAGAGGGACCCGACGTTTGCATCACATTGAAAACCAAGCTTATCTTATCTAAAAATTTACAAGCATAAGAGTGGGAACCAGCTGTAACCCAGTATAATATCAACAAGACTCAAAAGCAGAAGAAGTAGAGATATAGAAGGATATATATAGATAGATATATAGAAAGATAGAGAGATGTAGAGAGAGATATGTAGAGATATAGAGAGAGCAGAGGAGTATATAGATATAGAGAGAGATAGATTAGAGAGATATAGTGAGAGATATATATAGATATATATATATAGATATATATATATTATATATAGATAATATATTATATAGTAGATAGATAGATATATATAATATATCTATATATATATATATCTTATATCTAGTATATTTATATTATATATTATATATATACTTATATTCTATATAGATATATCTAATATATATATATATATATATATATATATATTGGTTGGGATGGGCTCCGCAGACCCCTGTGACCCTGCAAAGGAGTAAGCAGGTATAGAAAATGGAAGGATGGATTTTAGTTGCTTTATTACAGCTATTTTGGTCTTTTCAACAAATATTTACATGCAACCAAACATTTTTTATGGCTATTTAATCAGAGCTTGCATTTCTAGTAAGACACAAGCTCAAAAAACACTCGAGCTCTGCCTTCCAATGCTTAACCTCAGCTTTTATGTGAAACAGCATTCACCAAACTGAAGGTAACAGAGAGGTGACATCGCTTCAGTGTAGCTCACTTAAGATATGATGTATTCATATTCATCTTTTAACAAGAAAGAAACATTTTAAAAACCAAAAGGAACACCCTGCAGACTTACATGATGCATAATTTTATAAGTGAGTGATAACAGTCTGGCATATATCACATGCAATGTCTCAACAGCTCAACCTTTAGCACGAGAAGGAAATGACAAATTAATGACGCACTGATGAAAAGAAGAATGACACTGATGAAAAAAAACTGACATAACAGAGTGCAAAAGATTAATTACAGATTAAAAATGTAAGACATATGATCTATATTTTTAAGAATTCTTCTAAATGAAAAAGTAGGAGTCCAAAGTCAGGAAACACATACTCAAACAAAACAAGATCATACATGTCAAAGTTTACACTGAAAAAGAAGGTACATTTATGTATATGTCACTGACATGTTACAAAATAAAGGTAAATACAAAATAGGTTATAAATAATACTGATGTGCATGGATCAGATGTTGGACTTCTCGCCACTATTAAAGCATACTGGTGCAAAATCATAAGCTTGCTTATTGCTGTTGATCATATATATTGGAAGGTAAACAGTTGTGTCCAGTCTAGCTCTTAAATCACTTGGCTGTCACTCAGAGACACTCCATCTAGCCCCACCCATTGGGACGGATGATGTGCTGTGGTGATCTGTGGCTGGAGTTTAGAGATCCAATTTGTATATGCAAATTTAATGATAGCAAAAGCCATCTTTCCAAACTTATATTTATGGCTTAATCAGCTGCACACCTTATAAAAAAACAGATGAGTAAGATAGCCAGAAAACTTGTCCAACAAGTCCATTTTAAACTTTTAAAAGTCAGGAGAAACACAATATGGGACCTTTAGAATGCAGGCGTTACTCCGGCGTTATGTTGGAGGATATTTTGTAAAACTCTGGGATCATGCTTCCCTCCATGTTGGGAAGTGGTCCAGGTCCTGAGGCGGTAAAGCAGACCTAAACCATTGTGATCCCTCCACCGTGCTTCACCACAGGCCAGGTTGGCATGGGGTTTGGTTGTCGATAAGCTGAGTCCTTTTTGCTCAGTGCAAAGCGTTCTTTCTAAACAATTCAGCTGTTATCACTCCAACAAAACATTTTCCCAGCTGCATTTTGAACTGCTAAGGTGCACTTTGGCTAACTTTAGGCTCATAGAAATGTTTGTCTGTTTTTTCTTTCTTTTTCCTTTTGATGAGCAGCAGCTTCCTCTTTAGTGTCCTGCCATGCACAGCCTGTCTGTTCAGATCAGTAGAGTCATGAACAGCGATGTTTGCCAGAAATAGTCACTGAGGATTCTGCGTTGTGTCTTTGGAGACATCTTAGCAGGACATTAACTTCTAGGAGTAGCCACAGTACGAATGTCAACAACCCAGTCAACAAAAAAACCTTCACAACAGCATGTTTCACATGAACGGAAAACGTCAAATACCTGATTGTCTTTTATCAGTCAAAGTAGCTCTAAAGCACGCCTGTAAACTAAAGTCTTTAATTAGGCACCAAGTGTACAAATTACTGAGTTCAAAGGCCTGTTTCCATTAGTTCGGGGGATTGATTGAAGTTCGGGGGATTAATCGTCGCCTGTGTCTCCATTACCAAGAACGGCCCCACAACAAAAAAATAAGGGGCCAAAGCATGTACCTGCTGTGAGTTAGGTGCTCATATTGGTCCCAAAAAAACAGCTGGCAGGGGGATGGTGCTGACTCCGGTGATTGGATGTACTGTGGGCAGGAGAAGACTCTGTTCAGCAGTCTTGTCTTCTGTGTGTATGAATGGTCTGTTGTCATTCATCGCCACAATTGTCATGTCTGCAATCAGAAACGTGGCAACTGGTAGACACTGGTAAATACTGGTAAACACTGTTAAACACTGGTAAACACCGGTACACACTGGTACACACTGGTACACACTGTTAAACACTGGTAGACACTGTTAAACACTGTTAAACACTGGTACACACTGTTAAACACTGGTAAACACCGGTACACACTGGTACACACTGGTAAACACTGGTACACACTGGTACACACTGTTAAACACTGGTACACACTGGTAAACACTGGTAAACACCGGTACACACTGGTACACACTGGTACACACTGTTAAACACTGGTACACACTGGTAAACACTGGTAAACACCGGTACACACTGGTACACACTGGTAAACACTGGTAAACACCGGTACACACTGGTACACTCTGGTACACACTGGTAAACACTGGTAAACACTGTTAAACACTGGTACACACTGGTAAACACTGGTAAACACCGGTACACACTGGTAAACACTGGGAAACACTGGTGAACACTGGTAAACACTGGTAAACACTGGTAAACACTGGTACACACTGGTAAACACGGGGTTAACACCGGTACACACTGGTACACACTGGTAACACTGGTAAACACTGTTAAACACTGGTACACACTGGTAAACACTGGTAAACACCGGTACACAACCTGGTAAACACTGGTAAACACCGGTACACACTGGTACACAACTGGTAAACACCTGTTTAAACACTGGTACACACTGGTAAACACTGGTAAACACCGGTACACACTGGTACACACTGGTAAACACTGGTACACACTGGTACACACTGCTACACACTGCTACACACTGCTACACACTGGTAAACACTGCTACACACTGCTACACACTGGTAAACACTGGTACACACTGGTATACACTGGTACACACTGGTACACACTGCTACACACTGGTAAACACTGGTACACACTGCTACACACTGGTAAACACTGCTACACACTGCTACACACTGGTAAACACTGGTACACACTGGTATACACTGGTAAACACTGCTACACACTGCTACACACTGGTAAACACTGGTAAACACTGGTACACACTGGTAAACACTGTTAAACACTGGTACACACTGGTAAACACTGTTAAACACTGGTACACACTGGTAAACACTGTTAAACACTGGTAAACACTGTTAAACACTGGTAAACACCGGTACACACTGGTACACACTGGTAAACACTGGTACACACTTCTACACACTGGTAAACACTGCTACACACTGCTACACACCGGTAAACACTGCTACACACTGGTACACACTGCTACACACTGCTACACACTGCTACACACTGGTAAACACTGCTACACACTGCTACACACTGGTAAACACTGGTACACACTGGTATACACTGGTACACACTGGTAAACACTGGTACACACTGCTACACACTGGTAAACACTGGTACACACTGGTACACACTGGTATACACTGGTAAACACTGGTACACACTGGTAAACACTGGTAAACACTGGTACACACTGGTAAACACTGGTAAACACTGGTACACACTGGTACACACTGGTAAGCACTGGTAAACACTGGTACACAATGGTACACACTGGTAAACACTGGTAAACGCTGGTACACACTGGTATACACTGGTACACACTGGTACACACTGGTAAACACTGGTACACACTAGTATACACTGGTACACACTGGTACACGCTGGTACACACTGGTACACACTGGTAAACACTGGTAAACACTGGTACACACTGGTACACACTGGTACACACTGGTACACACTGGTAAACACTGGTAAACACTGGTACACACTGGTAAACACTGGTAAACACTGGTACACACTGGTACACACTGGTAAGCACTGGTAAACACTGGTACACAATGGTACACACTGGTACACACTGCTACACACTGGTACGCACTGGTACACACTGGTAAACAATGGTAAACCCTGGTAAACACTGGTATACACTGGCACACACTGGTACACGCTGGTAAACACTGATACACACTGGTAAACACTGGTACGCACTGGTAAACACTTGTAAACAATGGTACACACTGGTAAACACTGCTACACACTGGTACACACTGCTACACACTGGTACACACTGCTACACACTGGTACACACTGGTAAACACTGGTACACACTGCTACACACTGCTACACACTGGTACACACTGGTAAACACTGGTACACACTGCTACACACTGCTACACACTGGTACACACTGGTACACACTGGTATACACTGCTACACACTGGTACACACTGGTAAACCCTGGTAAACACTGGTACACACTGGTAAACCCTGGTAAACCCTGGTAAACACTGGTAAACACTGGTACACACTGGTAAACCCGGGTAAACACTGGTACACACTGGTACACACTGGTAAACACTGGTACACACTGGTAAACCCTGGTAAACACTGGTACACACTGGTACACACTGGTAAACACTGGTACACACTGCTACACACTGCTACACACTGGTACATACTGCTACACACTGCTACACACTGGTACACACTGGTACACACTGGTACACACTGGTACACACTGCTACACACTGCTACACACTGGTACACACTGGTACACACTGGTAAACCCTGGTAAACACTGGTACACTACCGCCACCAGGTGGCACTGAGTGGTGCTTTGCTGTCAGTACTTCCTACCAGTAATTACCACAGTAAATACATGACAACTCAGGGGACCAAGGAGGAGGTGGCCCTGTTTTATTCTGGACCCCTGCTAATGGAAATACAGTTGGGTTAACCGTTGTTGAAGTAATTGGTCTATGTGCTCACTTAATACACAGAAATGTGTAGCCATCCTCCTCTGGACCCAGCATCAGGTCCATCAGGTTTAGGGGTTAACTCCAAGGTTCATTTACTTTTCCCTCTACTGTTGTGAATGATTAGTGGATGTGTTCATTATAGACATAGGGAGTTATAATTGTTTTTGTGTTATATCTTTTATTGTGACCTAGGTTATCCTACGTTTTCTTCTCACTGTATTTTATTAACCTCCGTTCATTTGTAGCCATAAATGTTGAAACGCCTTTAATGAATCATTTGCATATAAAAGCATTGTTTTTCGACACAACTAAATAGGCATGAAAACAAAAGCAGCAGCAATCGGGAGGCATAGTTGTTCCTAATATATTGAAACAGTGAAGTGTATAAAAGGAAATTTGTTTTATTTGGCGGTTTCAGTTTTAGGATCAGGACCAGAAAATAAACTTTTAAATTAAAAAAAAGTAACAGAAGTAATCTTCTCTCTAAATTCAGAGCAGGGCACTCTGCACTCTGCACATGACTGCACTTACTTCTTCTAATTGTCTCACTGTTTAGGTTATTTTGGGATATTTGAACCTACTATCTAACACATTACTCCTTTAATCCCGGGGAGATGCTGTGGGATGAACTCCAGACAGCCGCTCACAGCAGACATCCTGCAAATGTGTCTGACCTGAAGCACTTCTAAAAAGAGGGATGATCCACACTGATTATGAATCTTAAATCGTTGATCGTTTGAATTTGTTTGTTTGTTTGTTTTTTACACACTGCTTCTTCATTAAGGACATTTTTTGTAAAATGTCATGTGTTGTTCTTCTGTGGCTGTATTTACCTCATTCAGAACTGACAAGGCCCTGGTGATATTTTTATTGTCCTGTGATAAATAAAACCTTAGAATGACAGATGTTTTGCTTTCTTTTTCACAACTGTAGTTTGGCAGTTCGTGGTCATCAAACAGGCTAAAATACATTTACATTTTCACAGGAAAAAACACAGTTGATAGTGCCAGAAGAAAGCTTCGAAATTTGTGGGTGCGTCTGATACTGACCGGTCCTGCAGGATGCAGCAACTTGTAAATCTGCAATATTTCGTGAGTTTTTGCCTCTTGGTGTTTATCAAAAGCAAACACTCCTCTGTCAGACAGACAGCGCAGATGGCAGGGACAGATGGACGGGGAAACTGGGAGAGGAATAGGTCAGAAACACAGAGACTAAATGTTAATATGATTCCCTGTTTTGAGAACATGCATGCTAGTTTTCATTAAAGCCATCTATCACGATGAAGAAAAATACTGGCTGTTACGTTAAAGTAGTTGAAGTTAGTTTGTTGAGGTATATCCCACACAATGTCAACTCAAATTAAACAGCAGCTTGAAATAACACAAATTTGACAGTTTTATGGCTATACAGACCTGTTCAGGTATTTCAGAGGGGTCTGCTGGACTATGTCCCATCTGTCATCAGACACGTGGTGAGGTACACCTGGAGAGGGCGCTGGTCATTTACTGACGTCCTATAATACTGACAAAGCTTCAGAAATGCTGTGCTAATTGTGGCTGAAGGTTTACCTATCTATTCATTACCGGTACCTACGTACTCCTGCTCAGGGTCCCAGGGATCTCCTGGAGCCTATCCCAGCTCGCTTTTGGCAAAAGGCAGGGGTCCACTTGGACATTTTGCCAGTCCATGACTTGACACACTGCAGTACCAGTATTGTCCAACATCAAAACTTCAAAAATGTGCAGAGACAGTTTGGCTTAGTTATGCTGTAGGATTGGTAGAAATATTTAATGACGTCTGTTCGTTGGTCTGCGGATCGCTCAAAACATTAAAGGTCATTTTCAAGTTGGCTCTATTTTGTTGAATAATCAACAAATTTGAAGTGAGAAGAACGTCATCCTCTCATATAAACATCTTAATTACATTTCATTGCAGAATGGTATTTCACAGTTGTCTCCTTCGTGTCTTTATGAACGCCCCCCGTTGATGTGAAATGCATTCAAGGTTACTTGATATAAGAAGCAGACCAAGAACACCTCTGGGAATCTCAACTGTACACAGCTAGATGCAAACTTTAAGACTCAGCCTGACTCCGTAGTGGTAAAACGGTTCACCAGGAGTCCTAAAGTGTCCATATTCTGCTCACCGCCAGCCATCTGTGGATAAGGCAGAAACCGCAGACGAGCAGAAAACAGCCCCTTTAAAGATTCTAAGGCCATTTTCTAATATTTGACCATGTCTGCTTTCATTTTTGTGAAATGTCATCAGTCACTGCCAAACTATTGTCAAAGTTCGCATCTAGCCATTAAATCCCCATGTTCTTATTTCACTCATTTTATTAAGAATGCATTCAGGGGAAACCTGTGCAGACTTGAGAGGGTCAAGTATTCATCATCAAAAAGCAGCAGTAATGGCAGCGTGGAGAGCCGCTGTGAAATGCTGCAGTAGCGGTTGAACAGAGTTTTCATTGAAGAATGTACTTCACCTAATCAGATTTCAACCTTATTTCTAATAAATGTATCTAAGAATCTTGAGGGTTTTCCCACTCACAAAACTTTATGTATTACATAGCTGAAATACAAAAGCCAAGTCAAGTAATGCTCATTCACATTTGCAGAGGATGCAAGAGTACATTTTGATATGTTGCGTTTTATCATTTTAAATTGAATTGTACTATTTTATTAAAATGCATCTGCTTGCTGAACTGTGACGCCATCAAGTACTCTGCCATTCCAAAAGCAGACAGAGTGAACTACGTTCTCCCGTCCTCTAAAGTACCACCTTCCAGGCTGGACTTGGCAAATATGAACAATGTTCAGTTGTAGCAAATGTGGTGCATAGGAACAGGTTCTGATCTGCAGCCATGTCCCAAATTCTCCCCAAAGACTGTGAACTGCTCCTCATACTTTTGTTGTACAATACGACAATAAAGATTCTGATTCTGATTCAAACTACTAGATCTGAAACATGTTGGGCAACAAAGCTGCTGCTGAGCTCATTTATGTAAATCAACCCTCCAGAGCCACTCACACTGTGTTCAAATGACAGCTTGTTTTATTCTGGTCAAGATGAGTTAATTTTACATATGACAGTGTTCTTAAGAGCGACACTGTGCACCAGAACAAAGACACAAAGCCGTGTCTCCGCAGCACGGCGAATATAAGGAGACAAACTGCAGCACAGTCATTTATCACAATGCAACGCAGGATGCAGTTATTGCCTGTTAAAATGCAGAGCTCAAACATGAATCAACATAAAATAAATGCACTTTCCCTCAGACTATGTATGCTTCTTAATCCTCTGCAACAACATTTTATCTTGCTTTAGTTATTAAGTAACTTAAGTAAGAAGTTAATGAATTATTTTAGCTTGTGGCTGGAAACAAAGAGTGTGTGCTTTTGTTTTGATTGTTAAGAGAGAAAAAAATAGAACAAATAATACAATGAAACCGTTTTCTCTGTATTTTGATGCTGTGTAGAGATTAAACTGTCACATAAACCAACTTAAGAATCATTTAGGCTCTCTCATTAAAAGTGACAAAGATTTGTAAACAGCTAATAAGTGAAATTTACATTAAGAGTGTGTCAAACTCCTGCTGGGTGGTTGAATGCAGTTTGGGCAGGAAATCTATTCACAAATATGTTCTCGGCTGTTTTACTTTTTTTCCCTCCAAAACTGCTTGTTATTCAGATCAAAGCAAAAAAGATCAGAGACAATTAATTCCTGTCAGATTTACAAAATGCTGGGATCTTGAGTAAAATTTAACAGCTGCATAATGCAATGATCTGCAAGTCAGCCTCTGCATGAGAGAGTACTGCTGCTAAAATCTAACATACATTCATCTCACACTGGAGAAACTCACCTGCCGAGGGCTTTGAATAATTGTGCACAAGCACAACAAGGAGAATGTTTATCCTTTTCTATGTTTCCATTCACCAGGCAGTGATATAACTGGATCTCTGCATTTATTTTCACTACGGTGTGTTGTGGAACGAGCTCCGGAGAACCAAACATCCTAATCTGTCAGAGCTGAAGTTCGGTCGGAAGAACGGGCCCGAATTTCTCCTGAATGTTGAGCAGCTCTGATCTACAGATACTGGAAGATCTTGTTAAGTCACATCTCCCAAATCAGGTTCAACAGCTGCAATTCCAAGGGATCGCGTTCTCCAGCACTACGAATTTTGAATGGGTGTTCACTGCCGGTGGAGTGGGGTGGGGGAGATGCTTGGGAGCGGGGTGGGGTGGGGGTGGAGGGCCTGTTGTCCTCATTTAATTTTGGATTATCCATCTATCCATTTTCTATACCCGCTTTATCCTTTGCAGGGTCACCGGGGTCTACTGGAGCCTATCCTGCCTCATTATACGCGAAAGGCAGGGGTCCACCTGGACAGGTCGCCAGTCCATCACACATACAAACAAACATACATACAAGACAAACAAACATGCACGCTCACACTTACAGGCAATTTAGAACAATCAATTGACCTACCCTGCATGTTTTTGGACTGTGGGAGGAAGCCGGAGTACCCGGAGAGAACCCACGCAAACATGGGGAGAACATGCAAACCCCACACAGAAAAACTCCCACCCGGGAATCGAACCAGAAACCTTCTTGCTGTAAAGCAACAGTGCTAATCACCCTAATTATGGATTCATTTTTCAAATTTTTTAAAAACAGGCGTTTTTGTGGAAAAAATATGTAATATTTAAGTTACATAAAAGCGTTTCCATACTCGTAAGTACGAGTGAGGAGAACGTACTTTGGAGGATGTAAGTTTCTGAAGTTGGAAAAGCAGCGCGCTGCAGTTCTTGATGACGTCAGATCTGAACTACCAGGCTAACACGTATTGCTGCTGTGTTATAAGCTGGGTAGAAGCGAAAAAGAAAAACGCTTAAAACGTTAGGAAAAGTAAGGAAATTTGAAAATACACTTTATATAACTTTACCACAAATACCTATATTCTCACATAAAGAAAATCTTAAAACTGCATTCTGTCAAACAAAAATAAAGTTAAAACCATCTCACTTCTGGATTGAGCCTCATACAGAACTAAGTTTGGCTGCAGTTCCTCCACTGACCGCTAGGTGCTCCAAAAGCAAGTTCATCTCCATCGACCTTCACGTTAAACTGTCTGACATTCGAACACAAAGAAACATATTTACAGCCTGATTTAAAAAAAAAAAAAAAAACATTTTGATTTCACACCCATGACAACTCCGAGGGGGCGAAAGTTTTGATACCACGCCAGGAGAGTTTATATCAAGGAATACGTTTATTTCTAATATGATTGATTGGCAGTCGGCTCAGCCAATCGATAGCCGTTATCACTTCATTATTTGTAGTCGTCGTGCTTCTGCCGTTCGCAAAGCAACCGTCCATTTCAGCTTTGGCTGAAGATGAGGGTCCGTTTTGATATTGCTTTCGAGTTGATATGTAAAACGCTTGATGGCAACGTTTAGAAACGTCTGACGGCGCCTCTGCAGATTTTTTGGCAGAGTTCAGCTGAAGGAGCTGGGATCAAAGCTGGTGGTCGTGCTGCCGGCGGCTTGGCTGCGCCCATACGAAGGAAAGCAGGTGATTTGAAAAATGGCTGTTGTCATTTCATTTGAAGTTCAGCACGCTCAAAATGTCCAGTGCTCAGAAAAAAAAACAAGAGAAGGAGAAAATAGGCCTTAAAGAGTTTCTAAACACATTTTTTTTTTAAAAAAGATGGTGAAAGTGAAGCTGGTGAAACTAGTAAAGCCAACGCAGAGCAGGGTAAGAACCAGCGCGGCTGACGTTTACCAGCCAGGTAGCGTGACCTGACTGTAAAGGCTCTAAAGTCAACGTCCATCAGGTTTTATAATCACCTGACGCAACACGTAATCTTTGACGAAAACGGTTGAGCTTTGTTGCTCCGTCAGAGGATGAAGCAGATAGGCGAGAGATCCTGTTGCACTCAGGTGACAGCAAAGTGATGCGGGAGGGGCCTGCTGCGCCGCAACGGAGGTACGGAGTTAGGCTACTGATGAGAGAGGCGAGAGAGGGAAGGATAGGAGAGAAAGAGAGCAGAGGAAAAGCAAAGGAAAAGGAGCGATCCGGGCGTGGGGAGGTGGGGAGTACCTAAGATTATCTCGCCCCAGGTCCAGGCAAGACTGTCAGCTGGCCTGGGTATGTCCACTAAAGACAGCTACTAACACAGCGTGTGTTATCAGCTGATACATTGTGATTGTTTGTTTTTGTGACTTAGATGACAATCAGAAAACAGTTTATGGTGTATTAATGCAAAAGAAATACAGTTACTTCCAAAGGGTTCACTTAGTTTGTGTCGCTCCCGTATGCTGTGTGACATTAGGGGGAGGCTGTGGCGGGAGCGTGAACAGACTAGGGTGTAGTGACAGCACGCTGTCAACAGGTGGCAGTCATATGCTGCTGGGGAAACAACAATAATCCTCCTGCAGCCCCACACGGACACATGCAGCAGAAGGAAACCCACGCAGTCACACACACATATGCACTTAAACACACAAATATATGCAGACACATGTGTATTGTGAAGTGCACACACCCACATAACACAGCAAGCCGGACTGTGGCTCAACAGTAACACAAGGCTCTTTTTAACCCAACGTTTGCTGCACTTTGCAGGGCTTCTGCCTCTCACGCTGGCTGGATCCAAGCAGCCATGACACTGCAGAGTTTTAGAGAAGTGTGGCTAAAGAGATGGACACAAGGCCCCCTGAAGATGCAAGATGCTTCCACGTCAGAGAGGGAGGTGTCTTTAACCACATGTGCTTTGGCTTCCCTCTGCAAAGATCTGAGCGATTGTTTAAGAAGCCTCCCCAGGAAATGACATGGCTCTGAAGTAAAGTGAACGCTGCTCCCCCAGCACAGATGTGTCTTCAACAGCCACATGACTGCTACGTCAACATGCAACATCGACCAGATAAAACAGCTTTTTATCAGCATCTTGTAGGTGGCAGGTAAATATTTCAGTTTCTAATAAAACCATTGCTCCTAAACTAGAACGATTCAAATCATTCACCACTTTTGATTTTTACATCTCAGATCCACCAATAGTGGACCTATTCCATCCATCCATCCATCCATCCATCCATCCATCCATCCATCCAGACAGACAGACAGACAGACAGACAGACAGACAGACAGACAGACAGACAGACAGACAGACAGACAGACAGACAGACAGACAGATAGATAGATAGATAGATAGATAGATAGATAGATAGATAGATAGATAGATAGATAGATAGATAGATAGATAGATAGATAGATAGATAGATAGATAGATTAAGTTGCTTTAGTAGTCTGATATGAATATGATAAGAATACAATAACATGAGATACTTAGGTAGAAAAAAAAGAATAAAAGAAATAGAAAATACAAATGGTATATGAATAAGACATATAATATCAATACAATTAGATTAACACATATCACCTAACAAAAACACTAAGTATATGTTCCAGTATTTGAACAGTGCAAAGAGGTAGATTTATTCCAGTTGTGTGTGTGATGGTGGCGCTGACAGAAGTAATGTGGTGTGGTCTTACGATTTCCTGTACGGTTCCTCCGAGCAGCGGGGTTGAAAGAGTCTGCTGCTGAAGCTGCTCTTCAGCTTGTCCAGTGTCATGGAGGGATGTGAGGGATTGACCCTGATTGACAGCAGTTTGGCCAGCATCCTCTGGTCCACCACCTCCTCCAGGGTGACGGGGTTTGAGCCAACAACAGACTCCGCCTTTTTGATCAGTTAGTTCAGTCCGTTGGCGTCCTTTGCCTTGATGCCCGCACTCCAGGACACTGCAGCAAAGAAGACTGGTAAAACATCTGTAGCATTTTGCTGCAGATGTGAAAGGACCTGATCCTCCTTAAGAAGTAAAGCCGGATCAGGCCCTTTTTGTAGACGGTCTGTGTGTTGGTGGACCTGTCCAGTTTTTGCCCAGTATTACATTCAGGACCTGCTCCAGTTTTCTCCAGTAGTTGTCCCTGCTCTTCCTGATGCTGCGTTTCAGCTCGAGTTCTGCTCGATCCCGATCTTCAGGCCAATGGTTATCCACGGTTTGTTGTTGGGTAGCAGCGGACCACTTTAGTGGGGATGGTGTTGTCAATGTAGAGCCCAGTGTACTGAGACACAGTCAGTCAGGTCATCAATGTCTTCCCCATGTAGCTCATACAGAGCATCCCAGTCTGTGGCCTCCAGTGCTCTCCACTCAGTGTTTCCATGGTCTGGGGAGACCATTCCCTCACTGTCCTCACTGTGACTGGGAGCTGCTGACCCACAAGCTTGTATAGTGGTGAGAGCAGGACTAGGTTGTGATCTGACCTGCCCAGCGGGGGCAGGGCAGTGGAGCTGTATGCATTCTTAACATTTACGTACAGGAGATCGAAAGTCTTATTTTCACAGATGGTGCATGTCACAAACTGGGTGAAGGTTGGGTGTGTGGCAAAGAATACGGACAAAATCTGATGGCAACAAGCTCAGTGTCCGGGCTGCAGACCCGCTCTTTAACAGAGATGTGTCGGTGTGACACCACCTGCTGTTCACGTGCACGGCGAGGCCTCCTCCTTTCTTCTTGCCGGTCGCAGTGGTGTCTCTGTTGGAACCGTCTGGAAGCCAGGAATAGTTGTGTTAGACTGGGTATGTGCTCGTGGAGCCGCGTCTCCGTGCCGTGAAACACATGATACTGGACTCTCTGTACGAGCGCTTGACAAGTGACCTCACATTTCCAGTGATGACTGCAGGGATGTAGGGGTTAAACTTTCTCTTTTTCATCCTTCGTTTGAGTCTGGGTCTGCAGCCTGGCCTTCTCTTCTTTAGCTCCATCGGTATGGTGGGTCTCTCCCCAGCCAAGAGACTCGGGAATCTCAGGACCATCAGCTGGCGGATGTAAACAAGGCCTGGGGTGTTGCAGGCACGGCTCCCAGTCATCCAGACAGTTTGCAATTAAAATAAGTAAGAAATGTCCAATTCTTTTGAAAAGCATCTTGCTGTTGTGCGTTGCCAAGATACGCGGAACAGTGCAAAAATAAAGATAGGAGACACACAAAATGTAAAAAAAATACACACAAAACTAACAGAACTACACGGAGCTACTTCAACAGGCTGCCACCAGCTCTAAGGGTATGCAAGGGTATAAACAAAATATCATTAATCAGATCTTCACTCCTCTTAATATTTAATATAATTTTAATGTTTTTAAACCACATTGACAGGAACCCTGTGTTTTAAACAAGAAAACGGGGCGCTGGAAAGCTCTCTTTGTTGAACAGAAGCTGTAGTCCTCGTGTTACCGGCCCGGGTTCGACCTTTCGCTGCGTGTCTTCCTCTCTGCTCCCGACTTCCTGTCAGCCTACTTGCAATAAAAGCCACTGGAGCCGGAAAACAAAATCAAGAATAAAAAAAAGCAAGTGGGGAAGGTTTCTTTATTTTCAGTGCTTTTGCTAAGCTAAATGTATAAATTGTGTAAAACAGTCAGTCTGTTGGTCTGTTGCACTTCCGTCTGGGAAGTTTTCCTTTTAACTCTCCTGTACGGGTTCACTGAGGCAGGAATTTCATACTCTCCAGGAAGTGCACAGAAACAAAACAAGAGCTTTAACAATCATTTTCAAAGCTGAACTTTATGATTGCACAGCAAGGATTGATGTTTTTTGTCGTACTTCTTATGATGTATCTTACTTTTGTTTCCAAGACATTTCCAGGTAAATGTGGTTTTGGTTTTGAGGTACAGATGTTTGTTGTACAGATGTTTTAGAATGGCATGTATTACAAATGCAATTGCATTTTTCAAGGGGTTAATGAATATCTGTTTTAGGTGGAATGTAGTTTGGGAATGTGCAGTAAAAAAAAAAAAAAGAAAAGTTAATGATGCTGTTGCCAGAGGACTTCTGACTCCATAGCTGCTAAGAGTCCAGCCAGTCTTAACCATTCCGGGGATTTATATTTCTGTCTGAGACGTGGCAGCCACGCAAATATTGGTGAGAGAGTTAAAAATCCACTCACAAAGGAAACAGCAGCTGCTGGGAAGACCTGACCCAGACATTTCCAGGTCGTTAGGACGACCCAAACATTTCCAGGTGGTTAGGATGACCCAGACACTTCCAGGTGGTTAGAAACACCACAACAGTTCCAGGTGGTTAGGAACACCGGAACAGTTCCAGGTGGTTAGGAAGACCGGAACAGTTCCAGGTGGTTAGGAAGACCGGAACAGTTCCAGGTGGTTAGGATGACCCAGACACTTCCAGGTGGTTAGAAACACCAGAACAGTTCCAGGTGGTTAGGAATACCGGAACAGTTCCAGGTGGTTAGGAAGACCGGAACAGTTCTAGGTGGTTAGGAAGACCGGAACAGTTCCAGGTGGTTAGGAAGACCGGAACAGTTCCAGGTGGTTAGGATGACCCAGACACTTCCAGGTGGTTAGGATGACCCAGAGACTTTCAGGTGGTTAGGATGACCCAGACACTTCCAGGTGGTTAGGACGACTCTGACACTTTCCGGACCCAGACACTTCCAGGTGGTTAGGATGACCCAGAGACTTCCAGGTGGTTAGGATGACCCAGACACTTCCAGGTGGTTAGAAACACCACAACAGTTCCAGGTGGTTAGGATGACCCAGACACTTCCAGGTGGTTAGAAACACCACAACAGTTCCAGGTGGTTAGGAACACCAGAACAGTTCCAGGTGGTTAGGAACACCGGAACAGTTCCAGGTGGTTAGGAAGACCGGAACAGTTCCAGGTGGTTAGGATGACCCAGACACTTTCAGGTGGTTAGGATGACCCAGAGACTTCCAGGTGGTTAGGATGACCCAGACACTTCCAGGTGGTTAGGATGACCCAGAGACTTCCAGGTGGTTAGGATGACCCAGACACTTCTAGGTGGTTAGGAACACCGGAACACTTCCAGGTGGTTAGGATGACTCGGACACTTCCAGGTGGTTAGGATGACTCGGACACTTCCAGGTGGTTAGGATGACCCAGACACTTCCAGGTGGTTAGGAACACCGGAACACTTCCAGGTGGTTAGGATGACCTGGACACTTCTAGGTGGTTAGGACGACTCTGACACTTTCCGGACCCAGACACTTCCAGGCTTATATCAGGTGGAGTAAGAGTTAATGTGTGTCAACGCAGTGAAAAGCTGCAGAGCTTTTATTCACTGTACTATTGTACATGCAGCTGATTCTGTCTAGATTCACTCTTCAAACTTCCCGGTCACACACATACTAACACAGTCGTCCTCTCGACCGTGCGCCTTCCTTGTGCACGTTTAAACATGCTCCTGGAGGACCAAAACAAAATGAAGCAACCTGACAGCATCTTCTCCTCCCTTATGATTTTTTTAAATTCTTCCTCTTTCCATTATTAATATTAATATTATTACAATTATTATTACGAGCACAATGAATTTAATTGACGCCTTCTGTCTTATTTCACAAAAACAACCTGAAGTCACGATGTGGTTCCAGAATGCTGGTTTCCTGTCCGTAAGGACGTTTTCCTCTCTTCCTTGGGCCAGCATGTAAAAGCCAATGGAGACTTTTAGGGAACTGTTACGAAACGCCAGAATGAAAGCGCCTTATGTTTCTGCCAAGCAACAATGAAGACGGCTAAATGGTCCAATTTTTTAGAACATTATAAGGCAATAATTTTATTTACACTTTATAAAACATTTATTATTTTGAATGTATTTATTTACCACATAATAAATGTAACAAAACTGGAGTCTATATCTACATTTTTGGGGATTTCTGATTTTTGTTTTAATATGCTTGATTTGAGCTTTTATACTTGTTCTTGATTAGTTTAAATAATTGGTAGCCTGTTTGGTGTCGTGTTGGATGTGCAGGTTCACATACAGGAAATTTAATTGTCTGTGATCATCACAGAATATCATATTTAGGTTTAGCTTGTTAAACTGTAGGTGGACTTGATTTAGTTATTGAATACATGTTGAATCAAAGATTCCCCGAGTCCGTTGATAGGACGGGATTCACTTTTATTTCCGTACAGATCCATCTGGAGATCCCACCGACATGGACAAATGCCGGCATACAGATGAAATCTCAACACTTCTGCTTTTATACAATCCTGAGTTAATGCAAGTCTGTTCTGCCTTTAGTTTATAATGTTTGTCACGTATTCCCTTCAGGCTACAGCATCCCGCTACCCTTGTGATCGCACGTGCCAGGGCACCTTCTTTCTGAGTGACAATGCAAAGCACAGTCTTGAGATGAAACACCATTGAGCTCTTACTCATTGCTGAGATTAAATATAAATGAAGCTAATCATTTTTCTTCACACACCAAGACTCGGATCAACTACAGTGGAAGTGTTTATATGTGACTGGGCCGCGGACTACTTTGAACTGGGAAAATCTGGCTCAGAAGTCAAAAAGGTTAAGAACCCCTGTACTAGGCAATAGTTGGCAAATTTTCCTCAAAGCCAAACACATTTCTTCATTTCATTGGAGACATGTTGGAAACAGGAGTAGAAAATAGTAAATCCACGAGGATAGAAAACACCATAAACTTCCACTTAGTAACGGCCACTGAAGCTCGTGCTCCTGTGGGCGTGCACGACCTGGAGAACATGAGCACACACAAGGAAAACATGGAGAAGCAGGCACCTTCAACAAGTTCAACGATGATTACAGTTTTTATTGTTTTTTTGTTGTTTTTTTTTTTAAACATCTCACGGTGAATTAGCAGTTTGTATTTTTCAGTTTTGTAATGACAAGGCCGTGCACACGTACATGTAGTGGCTTCTTCAGCTGCAGCGATAGAAAAAGATTCTTTCATTCAGCGTTCCAACAGTCGGCTGCATCCGATGGAGGAAGGGCCATCACAGCTCCTGCCAATGAAGAATCAAATCACGGTTGTGATTTCTTCCACCAATGTAAAACCAGCCCACGTGAAGGAAACATACTGCTGAAGGTTTTTGGTTGCACCAAAAAACTAAAAAGACACCAGTTCGAGCTTGTAATCTGTAGATTTTGTGTTGACCACATCATGAAAAAAGTTATTAAAATCTTCTTAGATTATTGACCAACCAGTCACAAAGGTAAAATATAATCATGTAATTTAATTCAGTTTACCGTGGCTGGAAGAAAGTATGCATATACTTATGAATTCAAGTATACGTGATCTAATCTTTATCTAAATCACAATAAAGACAAACAGCTTACCTTGAAAAAAAAACACTATTATAATTTCTTGTGTCTTTCAAGAACACATCCATTTAATATTCACAGTGACGGAGGAAAAATTAAGTAGACCCATTAACTAACAATTAACTAACTGTCCAGTTAAAGAACCAAGTTTGGAGGTGTGGTTAGGAGCTACTTTGATGGATAAAAGCTGATGTGACGCCGCCTCGCTAAAAGGACATCTCTGAAGACACGCCATCAAGACTTGTTGATCTGCAAGAGATCAACAAGTCTTGATCGGTCACTCCACAGTTCGTAAATGTGAGACAAAAAAGGGTCTAGAAATGAAGGCAATTTAGTCCTGTAGTTCCTTCTAGAAGTGGACGTCAAAAGACTCCAAAGACATAACACAGATCCAGAACCTCAACTAGGTCAAGAAGAACCCACAAGGAACAGCTGTAGACATCGCTGATGTTCTAGTTCGGCGATCCCGGCTTTTAGTTGGAGATTGGATCAGATTATCAGTGAGAACAGAAACCGTTACACATTTTACACATGGTTCTAGCTGCTAGGAACATGGTTCCACACTTTTGTTCTGGACATCAAGATAAAAAAAACTGCCTTTCATGGGTCACAACACACAGTATTTAGTTCATTGATGGTGTGCTCGTGATGGGTCACAAGTCGTGTGTTTGTTATTGGCCATACAGACTACCAAAATGACCCCTGACCCCACCCCCACCCCACCCCCACCCAAACATGCTGCTGCTGCTGCTGCTGCTGCTGTATTTGTTACTATACTTTGCGCTGGTGAAGGTTCCAGTACCTGTGAACATTTGACAATGTAACATGAATTAGTGAATGAATTCGTTGCTACAGGGGCTGCTACAACATCCAGTGTCTTAAACCAGACACGCTGCATGTACATCGCTCTCAAGCAAACTGGTTACCTTTGTACAAGGACCCTGTCCCCCCTCTGGCACTAAATCCTTTTATGTTTTAGGAGGAAGTGAGAACAGGCTTTCAGTATGTAGGATGTTAAAGCCAGAACAGCTGTGTGCTTGCCTCCTCATGAGGACTCAGACAGGGGGAGGAGAGAGAGAGCGAAAGAGAGAGAGAGAGCGCACGCCTGGCAAAGGAGGGACTTAGCGGGGGATGAAGGGGAGAAGGTTACAGCAGTGGGAGATGATTAGCATAATGCTACAGGGACTACGTTGTGTCTATGGCTTGTTATTCATGAGTTTGGTTCAAGGAAACTCTAACATAAATAATAGCAGTATGTGGTTCAGGAATGTGCTGCAAGTTGTGAAAACGCAAAAAAGGCCGGGGTCTGCAGTTTCCCAGCCTCATACAGCTCAGCGGAGATAAGACTGCCTTCAACCGCTTCATTAAAAGTGATATATAATAACGGGCACCTTGTGAGCACTTATAAGGATCTAAAAACTTTCTTACTAATCCCTCTTTTAATACCTTCCAAACTAGAGCCATACAAATGTGTCCACGTCAAGTCAAGTCAAATCTATTTAAATAGCACATTTACAGACCAGAAACATCCTTTGCACTCATATTTACATTTTACCAATAGTAACATATAAAGACAATAAAATACTATAAAATGTAGCATGCACAGTAAACATAACTGACCTGTACTAGTATCTGCTCTCGGTTAATAATCATTTTTATCTTGTTAATGAGGCCAGCTTTTCTAGAGATTTGGCTCTGTTCCTGTGTCCACAGGTGTTGTAATTAAAGGACGATTTAATGGGCTTTTTTATTTAGATATCAGCATTATTCCTAAAGCATTGCTAAAACACTCATCTGGATGGAAGTTGTTTTTTTAAGGAAACTGTATTTGTGTGGATCATGTTCCACCATTCAGTTCTCGAAGTTAAATGAAGCTCCACAGGAGGTGCAGATGTAGTGCGATACTTGTTTTTTTTATTTAGACAAAAGGGTACTTGGGTGAGGTAATGAACAGCATTTTCTCTTTCATCTGTGAACTGTCGATCCAGAACTTGTGAAGTGTATTTCTGTTCTTGGTCAAACGTCTCTGAGCAGCTTCATGTGTTTGTCATGTTTGCGGTGAAGCAGCAGATCCCCTCATGCCTCCAACAAAGCAAGAAATCTATCATTTATGTTGACAAATAGAGCAATCAGACTGATTTCACTCATGCAGGTCACATGCCTTGTGCTTTCACATAGTTTCAGTCTCTTCTTGCTTAGGGAACTGAGACGCAGCCTTTGGAAAAACACTTAACTGAACAACCCACCAGAGATCATTTCCCCAGCAAACACCAGCGCTGCTCCATCACGTTTTGTCAGCACATGTCCCACTGCATGAGTCAATATGCGTCGTAACAGCAGACACGGTTTCATTGCTTCAACATATTCCACAGTATTTTGATTGACTGATGTTATTTGCCTGAGGGCTTAAACTCATCATTTTCTTTCATCAGCATCGATTTTTTTCTTCTCTCTCTTGCTGAGTCTTTTAGCTCTCAGGGTGTCAAAGGTCAATCACTCATGAAGATGCAGTTGTTCACCACTGATAACGGGGATCACTATTACACACAAATGTTACAAGGAAATGACAACTTACGTTTTCGACACTTGCACTCGTCTCTGTGAAAATCTGTTCTCGCACTCTTGAAGCCAGTTTAACACGTGATGTTGCCTAAAAAAACCCTTCTGTGATACTCATATTCATGCAGATAAGAAGACAGAATGATATTGTTTAAGAATAGAAATAATGACACGTAATGGCACCGAGATAGCATCGCCCTGATCTCGAACCCTCCGCTCCTGCAGTCTGATGCAGACACAGGTCTGATTTCACTGCTGTCATGCTGCTCGCTGTGTTTGGCAGTTTAATTAACTTCATATCTCTGTGTGCTGCTGGAGCAGCTACTTCTCTCTGCACCAGTGTGTGCATGTGTGCATGTGTGCGAGTGTGCATGTGTGCATGTGTGCATGTGTGCATGTGTGCGAGTGTGCATGTGTGCACGTGTGCATGTGTGCGAGTGTGCGGGTGTGCATGTGTGCATGTGTGCGAGTGTGTGAGTGTATGCGTGTGTTGTGATCAACACATGTTCACCAAGATTGAAAGTGATTTAAGAGGGTTTTAGTTCATGACAAAAACAGATTTTAAATAAAAATGCTCGAAGCGTTTCTCCAGCCACTCAGGGTTCTCCTCAGGTTTTCAGCCACCAATGTTGGACTGCCAGAGCTTTGCCATTTCCTCTTAATCCAGTATAGGTTAAAAAGCTCAAACCTGAATCCAAGCATGACGTTGTATTTGGTAAGTGTATTTTTCTCATGTTTGCTGAAATGACCGCTATTTTAAGATAATATTGCATAAACTATCTGAGAAACAGATCCGCTCCAGTCGACAAGTTTCCACGGCTTGCACACTAAAGCTCAGGTGCACGCATTCTGGTGAGCCCGGCGCTCCGGTGAACCCGGCGTTCCGGTGAGCCCGGCGCTCCGGATGAGCCCGGCGCTCCGGTGAGCCCGGCGCTCCGGTGAGCCCGGCCCCCCTTGATAGCAGGGGGAGGGGGCAGAAGACAGTTATGGACCTCAGGAGAGGTTGTGAGGGGCATAAGCGTTGTATCCGTTCAAATTTTCTAGCCAGTTATTTGAATTTTGGGAAATTCCCAACTACAAACTACAAGGTTTGTTATAGTGCAGCTCTTCTAATGACCACAAAGGCTTACCTCCTAAAGTGAGTGGCCATTTCTCTAGTCTGTCCTTGGGACAAGTCAGGAAAACGTTCTTTGGAGGATGCAAGAAGGCATGTCTCTCTTTCTGCAGTTGGAACAGCAGCGTACTTGTGTTCTTGATGACGTCAGATGATTCTAGGATACTTTGACGTCTCAAGTCAACACAAGCCTCCGTTGGATGCGCCCTCAATAAAAAAGGGGCGGGGCGAGAACACATCTGGGTATTTCTTTTGTTCTTGCTCAGATGCGTTTTTCCAAATTTGACAGAACTTCAGATGCAGATGATGACGTTTCACAAGAACACAAGTACGCACAAGAACGCAGAAAGAAAAACGGCCGCTGTCTCTGGTGTCAGACAGCTGTCCTCAGTTTTGCAACCTAAGGCTGATACATACTCCATAAGAACAGAAGAATGTGTTCTTGTTCTCAAGGTGGCAAGAACAAGAACAAAGTTTGTTTTGGACAGGACACTGAAGTTCAAGTGCAAACTCCTGGAAGTCCTCACAGGCCCGTCTTACTGCAGCACTTATGTGCAGCTCGTTTACAAGTTGTTCAGATCAGAAAAATAAGTGACAGTCTTATGGATGACTATGAAAACACTAGTCGCTGAACTTATCTCCACTAACTCAGTCATTCATAATTTCAACTGTGGAAAATATTGGAAACAAATAAATATCATAGAAAATGAACATAATGAATGAACATAAGCAGTTACACATATATACATTTTATTCACAGCTCGGTAGCACAGTTCAGATGTTGCTTTCCGTCCTTGAAAGCAACTCCACATTGACTGTGGACTCAGCATTCCTGCAAAAGGCCAAAGTAGAAACATAAAATGCAAATGGAAATCATATTACAATACATTAAATGTAACTGCAAAATCAAAGTAAGCCAACGTCTGTAGCGTTTTGTGCTGGCTCAGAACAAACAAGTTTATTTTCAGAGCAGGCAGCGTCCTGTCGAGTCAGGCGACAGGGAAAGCCCTCCGGATCATCCAAGACAAGACTTCACACGTGTTTGATGCCAGAACAAGCAAACTCCTGGATTATTGTTTATGAAAATGTCCTTCATAAACCCTTCTATGTCATATATTCATTAAAACACGTTTTTAACTTCTCAAAAAAAAAGAAACATTTAATAAAAATCTGTTAGAACCACACTTAATTAAAAATTGTGGTTTAATTAGCAGCATTATGATTGAAAGTAAATCCATCTTCAGTGATGTTCCACTACAGCCAGATGGGCAGGGGTATGAGGGTCAAGTGGAGGGGGATTGGCAACATGGAAAAGAACCGGTCATCGACTGCTTGAATGTAATTTTCTCTCATTGTCTCTATTGTCATTTTCATTACAGGGGACTGAAATTATTAGGCAATTAGAAGAGCGCTTGTTCTTCAGCTGTCAGCCTGACAAGAATGAACAACTGAAGGAGAAACTGTAGATAGGAGAAAGTGAGGAATTGTTTGGCATAATTCCAGTGAGGATCTTCATTATTAAATATTGAGTGGCCAATGAGGGACTAAGTAAGGGGAAGGGATAATGAAACACGAATACTTACAACAAGCCCATATTAGGATTTTCTGCTGATTTCTGCTTAGACAAATTTTACAAAATCATTAAAAGACTATATTTGTGCTCCCAAAATCAGCGTATTGCTTTTGGGACCTAAGCGTGTAATTGGGTGATGCACCGACGCTGACATAGGCTTTCATAAACGCTCTGTTTCAATCGTTGTGACAGATTTGACAGTTTGAGACACATCCATGTTTTATTTTTATTGTTGAATCAGCATAAAGCCACAGTGACCCAGCCTCTTTTAGGATCATTTCAGCCAGCTGATCCCACAGGTGTTCAATGGGGTTGAGGTCAGGACTGCTGGCAGACCATTCCTTCCTCTCTACTCCCAAATTCTGGAGGTAGTTTCTGACAGACCCCGCTCTGTGGAGTGAGTGCTGTCACCTCGGAGTTCAGAGTTCGGTCCCAGACTGTTGAAAGCGTGCATCTGTACCGGATTTTCTGGGCAGAGAGCCGTCGGCAAACCTTGACTGTAAACCTGTAGAAGACAACCTACGTGTACCTTAGCCTGATTGGCAGCAACTGGGGGTACCAGAATCTTAAAACAAGACCAAATAGCAAAAGCAAAGTTAGTTGATTGCATTGGCAGAGAAAATTTGCCACATTTTTAATGGACACAACCCAAATACTCAGCTCTGCTGCTCCCCCCACAAATGCAGGTTCCTGACAAATGTGGTGCCATTTAAAAGGGAAATAATCAGGGTTTCCAATGATAAAAGATTTACTGGCAAGAACCATTGTTACAACCAAGAAATAATCTACCAAACACAAACTTTCTGTGCGAAGTTCATATATATATATATATATATATATATATATATATATATATATATATATATATATATATATATATATATATATATATATATATATATATATGTCTATATACACTGTGTTTAAATCTCGCTTCTTGCGCTTCTCGCGCTGTACAGATCAAATTAAGTAAAAAATATAAAACGCATACAAATAGCATGAGAAAAGGATTTAGATAGCTTAGTTAAAAGCCAGAAAGAAAAATATGGGTTTTCAGTGCTGATTTAAAACCTCCAGGCTCGTGGACGTTCTAATGTGGGCCGGTAAGATCACAGCTTTGGACCAGCTACTGCAAAAACACCCTCTCCTATAGTTTCTAGCCTGCATCTTAGAACAACAAGCAGCAACTGATCAGCAGACCAGAGACCTCCTCGGCCAGTAGACCTATCACAACCTGGCCCCAGTTTTCAGTAAACAGTGAACAGTGCCTCCAATTTTATTTATATAGCGTCTATTACAACACAAGTTGTCTCTAGGCGCTTTCCAGAGACCAGAACATGACCCCCGAGCAATTATTACATAAACAAAAGCAGGTAAAAACTTCCCTAGTGGAAGAAAAACCTTAAACCAAACAGTGGCAGGTAAAAACTCCCCTTTAAGAGGGAAAAAACCTGGATCCGGACATGGCTCATAAGGGGGGACCTACCTGCTGAAGACCAGCCAGGTACAACAGGAAGTAGAGAGAGAATAGAGACATAGAGACACCGTCAAAGGTACAAGATAGGATACAATAGTAACTTTCATCAGTAGTCCAATTAGACTTCTGTGTATATGGGTGATATATGGATAGACGGTGATCCACGGGGATGAGGACTGCAGGTCGGGATGTCAGCAAATATCCAACAGACATCCACACAGACAGGTGGAGGCAGACACTGGGATGGTCAGAGGTGGAACTGCAGGTCAGCAAGCAGCTCCTGAGGTTCTGGTCTGCAGAACATGTACAGAAGAGGAAAAGAAGGGCCAGACAAGCACAACAAACTACAAGAACAATGGACCAAAATTAAGTTTATGGGATATTGTTAATAAATGAGGGTTGAGGTGAAGAAGAGACAGAGAAGACAAAGAGAAACAGAGGAGGTGAAGGGCACCACTCAGTGGATCATGTTGGTGCCCCCCTGCAGCAGAGGCCTATAGCAGCATATCTACACCGAAGCTGTTTAAGATGAGCTGCTCTAATCTGGTCCTGCAGCTGCAGCTTTGACTACTGGCCCTGACACATTAAGGTACTAAATATACACTAACTATATGCTTTATTAAACAGAAATGTTTTAAGTTTAGGTTTAAAGGTGGAGGTGGTGTCAGCCTCCTTCACCCAAACTGGAAGTTGGTTCCAGAGTGATGGTGCCTGATAACAGAAAGCCCGTCCTCCAAATCTACTTTTCGATACTCTAGGAACTACGGGTAAACCTGCACCCTGAGAACGGAGAGCTCTATTAGGAACGTACGGTTCTATCAGGTCTTGCAAATATCGCGGCGCTAGGCCATTTTGGACTTTATATGCAAGTAATAAAACTTTGAATTGGATTCTAAATTTTCCGGGGAGCCATTGGAGGGAAGCTAAAACTGGAGAGACGTGGTCTCTCTTGTTGATTCCTGTCAGCACTCGCGCTGCTGCATTTTGGATCAGCTGGAGGATCTTCAGAGAATTACTTGGACATCCAGCCAACAACACGTTACAGTAATCTAGTCTAGAAGATACGAACGCATGAATTAGTTTTCCAGCATAACTCTGCGAGAGGATGCTCCTGATCTTTGTGATATTACGGAGGTGGAAAAACGCAGTTTTACAAACCTGATTAATATGCTGTTGTAAGGAGAATTATGGTTAGTTGTCCTGGTCAGAACAAACATTGGTTATGTAAGATGTTTTTCTATTTGTTCGCTTATATCTGAGAAAAGTCTTGTTATTTCTTTAGTTCCTGAGAAAAGTCTTGTTATTTCGTTAGTTCCTGAGAAAAGTCTTGTTATTTCGTTAGTTCCTGAGAAAAGTCTTGTTATTTCTTTTGTGTGCCTGAGAGAAGTTTTTGTTATTTTGTGAGTAGAGCTGGGAAAAGTCTGTTTTGATAGCATGTTCTGAGAACGGTTCCTGGTTTACAAAACATGTTTTGTACATCAGGATCTGTTTCCAAGAGCAGGGTCTGTCTGTGGGGTGGGGTTGGCCCCCCCATCTCACACACTGCCCTTGTACGAGAGAATATAGCGACGGAAAGTTTCTGTCCGGGTCAGAGTCAGCTGCGGGTCACGTACGGATGCCCAGCAAGGTTGGAAGCTGCTTTTACCGGGACTGTTTGGTTCTCCAGTCCGTGTGTCAACGGTATGTTCCCGTGGAGATTGCCGATCGGACGGACTGATGACGGCTCCTCGAGGTGGCGACATGGGCGTCAACTACAGCAACCGGTGTACTGGCAGTGCAGGCTCCTGGGCCCTACCCTCCGTGCTCTCGTTGCCCTGGGGTGGATCAGCAGCAAGCCCTCCTGTCAGGTGGCACCAACGCCAGCTGTCCAGATGACTACAGTGCGTCAACCATACATGGTGGGATGGCGCAATTCTACCCGGCCGAGGACGCAGGATAGCTTTACCTGCCCGAGAAATCGAATATAACATGTGGATTTGCAATGGAAAGTGTTGTTTCCAAAATTGCCTAACTGTCCCCAGCGATGCAGGAGAGCGTGGTATGATACTTTGCTGGGGGGAGTGGGAACTGTGATGGGTCTGTCTAACACGATTGATGGAGCGGTGATTAGCGCTATGCTTTCGAACACTGGACAACAGACATCACTTGGAATACAACAGGTTGGACTGTGGATGCCCTCTGCTGTTTGGACACAACAAGAGGCTGCTCAAACACTCCTGCAAACCTTAACATGGGATACTGAGATGTGGAATCTAACTGTGGATGTCCTTACCAACAGGACAGAAGCTTTACATATGACTGTGTGTAATGTGCACATTGTTGATATGAAATTACAACATGAGCGTTTCATCAGAGCTGTTACTACCAACAATCCTATTGAATGGCGACGGATGGGGAACAATTCTGCAGATTGGTGGTTGGAGCTCCCTCCTGAAAAGACTACATGTAATGAGTCCATGTGTATGGGACATTCCTTACAACTGAATGTCATGAAACTTTTGACTGTGTGTAAGTGTTATGTGTTACCTGTAATCACTGATACCGGATACTGGTTTTTGAAAACACAGGGTGATTGGTTCAGTCTCCAGACCAATCACACTTGTGATTTACAAATGTGTGACATCACTGATAAAGGGATGGCTTGTGTGACTAGAGATGCATATCAAGAACCATGCTTAACCACGGTACAGGCAATGTGTGAATGGTTTGTAGAACCACCGCGAGACATGCTATGGCAGACAGGACCCCATACTCTCTGTGTAGCAACACTGTATAGCCATCCGTTATTGCCTGGGACGCCCTATACTGGCTGCCTCCATGGAGTTCACGTGTGGCACTGGAATAACGAGACCTATTACTTGACTAATTACAGATCTGACCACCGACTTAGTCAGGTGCAATGGAGTATTCTTCATATGCCCTGGCGTGTTTCCCTGGATCGGTTTAGAGGCGCACTGAATCGATCCACGGAATTAAAAGTAATTGTACAATCTCATACGTCCAACGTTTCCAGACTGCTCGTGTCCACCGGTGTGGCTCAGGGAAGGGTGTTGCATGCCGCCAAGATGATACAACAAGACTCAGCTCATCATTGGTGGGATATCTTCTCGGGAATGTCTCCGTCAGCACGGACATATGTTGTGCCTCCTTTATTGGTTTTAATAAGTATTACTATCTTGCTCACGCTATGCAATGTATTAACTTGTTTTTATGTTAGACGGGTGAAACAAGACTTAACCCGTACTCTCTATAATGCTGCTTTAACATGAAAATCACGCTATATGTAAGGGACGGGTGGTTTGGCCTAGAACACTTTGAAATAACTATAAATCCGAGTGTACCAGGACACCATTGGCATTATATGTATTGGGTAAGTGGAAATTACTTTTACAGGGTGCGGACCTTCCTAACTCGAATGGAACTCCTTAACCATGCAGTAACAACCACCACCGAACATTACTGGGAGTTTGAACACCCTCGACATGGACGACAATGGTTTGTTTTGGATGCGTTTGGTCATAACGGTCACTATTTCCAGAACTGAAAGTGTTGGTCAGATCAGGCCAAGGGGTGGAATGTAAGGAACATTCTTTTTGTTTGTTGTTTTGTTGTCCTGATCTGACCAAACATGACTACATAAGTAAAACTTGGTTGATTGAATGTATTGGTCTGACCAGGCCAAGGGGTGGAATGTAAGGAGAATTATTGTTAGTTGTCTTGGTCAGACAAAACATTGGTTATGTAAGATGTTTTTCTAATTGTTCGCTTATATCTGAGAAAAGTCTTGTTATTTCGTTAGTTCCTGAGAAAAGTCTTGTTATTTCTTTTGTGTGCCTGAGAGTTTTGTGTGCCTGAGAGAAGTTTTTGTTATTTTGTGAGTAGAGCTGGGAAAAGTCTGTTGTTTTGATAGCATGTTCTGAGAACGGTTCCTGGTTTACAAAACATGTTTTGTACGTCAGAATCTGTTCCCAAGAGCAGGGTCTGTCTGTGGGGTGGGGTCGGCCCCCCCATCTCACACACGGCCCTTGTACGAGAGGGACGGAAAGTCTCTGTCTGGGTCAGAGTCAGCTGCGGGTCACGTACGGACGCCCAGCAAGGTTGGAAGCTGCTTTTACCGGGACTGTTTGGCTCTCCAGTCCGTGTGTCAACGGTAAGGATGGAACGCTTCTCCGATGGTTGTTTGGAGCTATGCTCTGCAGGGGGTGGACGACACTTTCATCCTAGCATCATAGTACATGAGAATAATGCATTTATGATAAACTGAAGTTTGTGTGAGTAATGCATTTTTGATAACTGAAGTGACTGACTTTGGCTGTGCGCTGCGGGGGACACAGGTTGGTCCTAGCATCACAGTAGATGTGGTTTATGTATATATGAAAACCAAAGTGATTGTTTCTGCTAGAATCACAGTGAGTGTGATTTTGTGTGTGCGTGAAATGTAGTTAACCAAAGTGAGAAACACTTTGGTTAGTCAGTGTTCTTTTGTGTGTGAAAGTGTGTGAAATACCTGTATAATATTCTATATGCATGCTTCATTCATATAATCCAAGTTATAGTCTTTGTGTGTGTTTTGCCTATATAACCAAATAGATTGCTTATGCTATGCTTTGCGTAAAATAAATATATATATATATATTGTTCATCAGAGTCTGTGTGTGCTTTCTGTGTGCCTACCTCCGACGAACCTTAAGAAAATTTCACACAACAGCTGTTTAAATGACAAATCCTGATTAAAATAACTCCAAGGTTTCGCACAGTTTGACTGGAGGCCATCACAAGACCATCTAATCCCTTCCTAAGCTGTTTGGGACCACAAACAACAACCTCTGTTTTATCAGAATTTAGTAGCAAAAAATGTCTGGACATCCAGTCCTTGATGTCCTTAAGTTTGTCTAATGGTTCTGTTTCATCTGGGTTCATAGACAGATACAGCTGCGTGTCATCAGCATGACAATGAAAATTAATGCTGTGGTTCCGGATAATACTTCCTCATGAACATGAACAAACTGGAATCTATTAGACAGATCTGATTTTAACCAACCTAGAGCTGTCCCTTTAATCCCAACGACATACTCTAGCCTCTGCAGTAAAATGTTGTGATCTATAGTATAAAAAGCAGCGCTGAGGTCCAGCAGAACCAGTACGGACACTAATCCATTATCTGAGTCCAAAAGAAGGTCATTCAGGGCTCAAACCAGTGCTGTTTCTGTGCTATGATGCATTCTGAACCCTGACTGAAGAACTTCAAATAGATCATTTCTATACAAATGCTCACACAGCTGGCTTGCAACTACCCTTTCCAGAATTTTAGAGATAAATGGAAGGTTGGAAATCGGTCTATAGTTAGCTAAAATGTCTGGGTCAAGAGAGGGTTTTTTTAAGTAATGGTTTGATTATTGCAACTTTAAAAGCCTGTGGGACATATCCCAAGACCAGGGACAAGTTGATCTGTTCCAGTATTGTCGGTCCAATAAGAGAGAAAACATTTTTGAGTAGTCGAGTAGGGATTGGGTCTAACAGACACGTGGATGATTTAGATCCATTGACGACTGAGGTCAGCTCAGAGAGGTCAACAGGAACAAAACAGTCTAGAGTCAGGTCAGAACATAAGGGAGTCGCCGAGGTTGAAGAAATACCCAAAGGCACTGCCGGGTGGGCCTGGCCGATTTCCTCTCTAATTGTGACAATTTTATTGCTAAAGAAGCTCATAAAGTTTTCACTGCCTTTCACTGGTGGCCTAGTGGTTACAGTGGTGGGCTTGGGTGTGGAGGACCCAGGTTCAAGCCCAGGGCTGCCCACAATGGTAAATCACTGGGGGCCCCTATGCAAGACCCTTAACTCCCAAATGCTCCCCGGGGTGCTGCCCTGCTAGCAGCCCCACTGCTCACTAGTGAAACTAGTTGATGGGTTAAAAGCAGAGACTGATTTCGGTGCATCGTACATACAGCGTGTGCACGATGTCCACACTGACAAGAAAGGGAAGAAAAAAAAAAAACTACTGAGAGCTGCAGGGATGCACGGCTCAACAGAGTTGTGGCTCTTTGTCATCCTGGCTTCAGTGCTGAACAGAAAATGGGGGTTATTTCCATGCACACTAAATATCTACAGACCTACAAGAGTACCACTTTCTTTTCATTTTATGCACTTTCTGTTTTAACATACGAATATGTGAGTTAAACCAGGGAGTTAAGCTCCTATGGTTAGAGACCCTCTTTCTCAAAGGAGCAACTACATCTAAAGCTGAGTGCAACACATCTGCAGTGCTACCGACAAGGAAATCAACGTCTGCAGAGGTAGAACCGAGGTCACAGCCCTCAACTGCTTCACTATGTTCCACTGTAAGAAGATGAAGAGCAATGGCCTCCCTAAATTTAGTAACAGCTTTATCAGATAGACATCTGCTAAAGTAATTCCTCCTATTATGCGTAATGTTGACAATGTTGAATTCAAACGTTATTAAATAGTGGTCGGATAGGAGGGAGTTTACATGTGACACTAACAGATTATCAGGTTCTACACCGTAGACGAGGACCAGATCAAGAGTATGATTAAGACGATGCGTCGGTTCGTTAACTTTTTGTAAAATCCCCATCGATTCTAGAAGAGAATCAAAAGCCAACTTAAGACTGTCGTTGTCAACATCCATATGAATGTTAAAGTCGCCCACTATGATGACTTTATCTGTACTGATCAATAAACTAGATAAAAAATCTGAGAACTCAGACAGAAACTCCACATAAGCTCCAGCAGGAGGCCGGTAAACTACCACCAACAAAACTGGCTTCTCTGATTTCCAGCTCGACAGTTTTAAACTAAGCATGAGGCTTTCAAGCGTATTATAATCACATTTAGGTTTAGATTTTATCTGAAGACACCACACCATACAAATGATTGCCAAATTGATTTCTACTTGGAGCCAAGTTGCCTTCTAGCAGACTCTTTAACCTCTCTTGCCCTGAACAAGAAGCAATGGAGAAATATGTCAAGGAGTCTCTGACAGCTTTGTCTATCTTCTTCTCCTGTTGGTGCTCAGTTTTTCTTTGTTGGCAAGAAGGATGGCACCCCCATCCCTCCATCAACTACAGAGGTTTGAATGATATCAGTCAAGAACAAGTATTTCCTGCCTCTGCTTGACTCTGCTTTCCATTCTCTCCACCAAGCTACTGTATTTACTAAACTCGATCTGAAGAATGCGTACCATCTGGTAAGAATCAGAGGGGAAGACAGCCTTTAACACCTAAGTAGGGCATTTTGAATATCTCGTCATGCTGTTTGGTGTGATAAATGCCACTATTATGGCAATGACCTATATTGGGTTCTGCTGAACAGGTTTGTCTGTATGATATTCTTATTTTCCAAAGTCTTGATGAACATCAGAGACATGTCAAACAAACAGCTCCAGCGTTTCTGAGGATTTGCAAATTTTGATTTTTGATTGATGGTTCATCAGAAAGTACAGTAAGGTAGTTGTTCCGCTTACTCACCTTACATCGACTTTGCAAAGATTTGAATGAACACCAGAGGCAGACGAGGCATTCACTAAGCTATGGTTGGCGTTTACCACACCTCTAGTCCTCTCTCCTTCTGATCCCACCAAGCAATATAGTTGAGGATGATGCCTCTGATTCAAGGGGTTGGAGCACTGCTTTCCCAGAGATCAGACCAAGATAATCATTTATATCCATGTGACTTTTTCCCATGTCGTTTGTCACAAGCAAAGATCAATAACAGCATAGGCAACCGTGAACTGTTGGCAGTAGTTCTGGCACTGGGGGAATGGCGCCTCCGGCTGGACAAGGCAGAGCAACCATTTATTGTGTGGACTCACCATGAAAACCTGTCCTACGCCATTCCACCAAGAAGCTGAACTCCTGACAAGCCAGGTGGGCCCTATTTCTTGACCGGTTCAACTTCACTCTTACCTACAGACCTGGATCCAGAAACGTCAAGCCGGATGTACGAGACTATTCTCCCTTTTCCCTGCATTTTGGGTGCTGCTCTCTTGGATTTAGAGCAAAACGTTCAGGATGCTCTAGAGGGAAAACTTTCCACCTGACAATGTTCCTTAGAACAGTTTGTTTGTTCCAACTCACCTTAAATCTCAAGTCATTCTTCAGTTAGCCCAAGCTTCAAAGATAGTCTGTCGTCCTGGGCCCATCAAACCCTCTAGCTTCTCGTCAGCGTTTCTGGTGGCCATTTGTTTGTATGGATACACAGGAGTTTGTCACAGCTTATCCCGGCTCCCCATCAACCTCCTGCTGGTCCTATAGTGCCCCATCATCCTTGGTCCTATGTAATGGTAGACGCACAATAGGGCTAACCAAGGCTAACGCAGCTAATGCAGTCAGAAGAATCGGTTTGATCCAACGCGATGCATGCATTTGACCTGGACATGTGTTCCTTCTATGTTTAGAAAGATGCCTGGATACAAATTACTATCATATCTGACAATACACCATTTACCAATCAGCTCTGGACCTTCCCACTCGATAACTTTTTCTGGATTCCCCTCACTGGTTGGCTGTAAAACAGCCATTTTTATCTTCTGACAAAAACTGAAACACTGGGTGTTGAAAGCTCTCACATTTAAACTGCTTCAGTGTGGTGCACATGCGGCTTACATCACGACCCATCCGGTCTCCTGGAACCACAGTAATGGCCTGGTAAGTTCTCATGGTTCCAGGAACAGCTGGTATCTGCTTTGGCTACTTTTTCTATTGCTTCCTCAGCATCTTCACTTTTCACAAAGAACAGTTTCACGCTTGTTTGTTTCAGACAAGGTCCTGAATAACTCTACATCCTTGATGTCATGGTGGCTCTTTGCCACCATCATGTCAGCTGCTCTTTTTAAGGTACCCCCAACACCATCTGGTGCTCCTTTTCCATGACAAGCCTTGAAAAAATTCCAAGAACCAGCCTTGAATCCTCTACTGTCCATTTCAGTTAATGGGGCAATTTGAATTGAGTTGTGTTATTTTTACTGTTGTGAATCAAAATATTTCTTTGAATGTTGGCACCTTTTTTTTAATATATTTTTCTTTTTTCCAAGTTTTTCCTGTAGTTCCATATTTGGCTCTTGAGCTTATTTTCTTCTCTTCTGTCCTTCTTCAAGCCACCAGACGTTGCCTTCAAAACAGAACAATAAAAGTTGATTTGGGTGTGGCAAGCCTTTTTCCTCCTGCCTTCCCTGTTCCTACAATGACATTGTGAAAAATGAAATAAAATGACATTTTATGACACTGTCAACTACCCATTGCCTTAACCTTGAAGATCTTGGCTCCAAAGGCTGCTCTGGGTACTCTCTGATCTGGACTCTGTGGAGGAGTCCTCAAATACTTGAGCACTTCTTTCCCCTCCTTGCTCCTATGGTAAGCTGCTCTCCACATTTTTCTTTTCTTACACTGCTGTTTCTTTTACTAAGTTCTTTTGATTGCTTTCTTCTTTCCTGCCTCTATATTCTTTCTCCATCTTTCACACTCACTCTGCAGGTATCTCTCCCCTCTTTCAGGATCAGCTTTAAGGCATTCCCAATACATAGTGCCATCTTACTCACATCTTTGACATGAAACATAAATCCCTTTCAGCATGCATGCAGTATAAAAATGTTGACTGACTATTATATTGATTAATTAATTTAAGAATTGGATAACTTAACAACCAAAAGTAGTAAAAGCTCAACCCTGTCACAATCTCACAACCTCATTACATTACATTACATTACATTACATTCATACACCACAGGGTTGAGTGTTACAGGGTTGAGATGTCATTTTCACAATCATCGTCTGCAGCTCTGCTTCAAGATTGAATTTAATAATTTATTTAATTGACTATGGTTATTCATTTGACTGTGGAGCTGAGCTTTGGGGTGGTGGAGCCGAGCTCTGAGGTGCACCCACCAAAGCCCAGCTCCAGCTGAGCTCAATGTGTGAGACTTGAGCCTCTCAAGACGTGAGACACACGCATTTTAACAAGTTCACATGGTCACACGCCACACACGGCATTTCCCACACTGACAAATTAATGTGACACACACAGAAATTCCAACAGCCCATAATACAAGTCAAAGGCAGACCAGCAATTGTGGGCTTAGTGCTCGGACCACCTGTGTTGAGTTACCAACCTATCGGCCATTTAGAAAATACTTTTCTGGCGCCGGGTGAGGTCCAATCATCTCGCTTTCGCATTGACGCTCATGCGGAACTAAGTTTTGTTGTAGTTCCTTAACAGACCGCTAGAGGCTCTAAAAGTGAGTAAATGTTCTTTGACCTCCATGTTAAAATGTCCAACTTTAGAGCAGAAATAAACATATTTACGGTCTGATTCGAAACACCATTTTGGTCTCAGTCGATTGATTTCACACCAATGACATCTCTGAGTTCCACTGTATGAATTGTCTTGTTGAAAGGTATCTGATCCTACAATTTTACTGTCCTAGGAAAAACTAGTGATTTTTAAATATTTTTTTAATGTGTAGGTACCAGAAATCAGATACTTGCCTTTCAATGGCAAATCCTGGCAGCGACGTTCAACCATGATACACAACACAGTCAATAAGGACCTGTATGACAATAACAACAAGCGGATTTCATTTTGATTGGATGAACGTATCAGGAAATAGAGCACAGATTGTGATGAAAAATGTATACCTGACCAGAAGGTGGTAATGTATTTTTATATTTTTTTTCTGCCCTTTCCATTCTTGTCAGTATATATCTCACGATACACACCGAAATTGGACCTCTGCTTTTAACCCACCTATTTAACCACTAGGCCATCACTCCCCCCTGGTTAAGGAGTGGTTAGTCCATTTTCAGAGCATTTCCTTGCAAGAGTCCAAGATTTCCAAGGTTGTGATATCAATGTAATATCATTAGTACTTGTGTGTTGACAGGAATTATATTCAGCCAGAAGATATGGTGTCTCGTTTATGTCTAATGTTGGGAAGACAATAAAACATGCTCATGGTCAAAGCACACTTTTAACAGTTAGGATGGAAACCAGTGAGTGCACTGACCAGCTGCTGTCCAGGATGGCAGCAAATCAGGGCCTGGTAGACGCAGTCATTAGTCTACACTCCCGAAGTGTCCAACACCAGACTGGTTCAAGCCAGCAGGAACCAGCGTCAGAGATGAACTGCTCAGCACATCACACATCCCTTGCATCCATGGCTCGGTTCTTTTTAGAACCACCAATCATGAATTCATCCTCAATTAAAATATAAAGTGCTGATGAGCATGTTTTATTGACACACACATTCATCACATCTATTGTTATATCCATGTGTTCAGGGCGTAAGCTTTATTTATTATACAATCACAATTTGGCTACTTTTTGAGTATGAGAATTTCTATGTTTCCAGCATGTTTCCATTTTCTATACCCGCTTATTCCTTTGCAGGGTCATGGGGGTCTGCCAGAGCCTATCCCGACTCATTACATGCAAAAGACTGGGGTACACCCTGGACAGGTCGCCAGTGACATAAAAACCATTACCGAATATTAAACTATTTATCTGTCCAGACCAGGAATATGGGCAGACCTGTCAACGTTTCTTCACAGTCATCGATCAATAGCTGGGTTGCCCATTGACAAATTAATTACCAATTAAAAAATTTACTAGAGGGAAAACATTTCAGTGACAATTGGACCTTTTCCAATATGTTAAAGGTCTCAAAATTATGATCTTTTTGGCAGAAGAAGAAAAGAAAAGATTTCCTTTACTCTCAATAGCGCTCTTGCACTTTCAGTGCTCGGGCCCTAACAAGGCCTGTCACATGTGTCACACAGTGGTTTAATGACCAGATCAGAGGCACATTATTGGTTTAGATTTGTTAGAGCATTAGGTGAGGTTCTGAATGAATCTACCCATAGTCCCAGAAACTGCTGAATCGCTGTTTGGTCTTGGAGCTGGAATGTGATGCTAAGGAAGAACGATTAAAGATTCCTTTATAATTACTATACCAGGTACAAGAAGATTTACAACTGTCCTTGTGGTGTAGTCATAACAGGCAATGTACAAAAAAGCAAAAAACTGAAACAACAACAATTTGAGCCTAAAAAGTATTTAAAAGAAAAGACTTTACCCAAAAACAACACTAACAAGAAAATAGTGCTGACGGTATTGGTTATTAAAGCAGCGAGAGTGTATATTTACAATAAATAGTAGTTATGATTGGATGAGCTGTAGAATGTATACATGTATAAACCTGAAGCATTCATTCGTCAGATTCTGGTCCATTCTGTCACGTTTGAGGTGAGTGAGAGGTGTGGCACTGGAATAGGACCAGTTCTGTAGTCCAAGTCAGTGATATTATGGGTCTGAACCATGTCCACCGCACAGCAGTTATCAGCAAAAACAGCCCCTCCAGAAATAAGCTCGGTATTCCTAAATCCAGTCAAATTGTTTTATATTAAGCAGAAATAACTGCCAATGGGCTAAGAGAAATGTTATTGAAAAAAGGCTCTTTTTTTTAAAAACTTTTTTAGAAAATAGTTTTTTAAACATATGATTTCCAGGATGGGAGGCTCAGCTGAGGCAGCAGACGCTGTAAAGCTCCTCTGGGGTGGGCTGTGGGCAGCCAATGATCTTTTTTGGACTTAATGACCCTCTGAAGGCCTTTCTTGCTTGCTGCTAGTGTACCATGTGGAGAACAGTACGTGAGCAGACTGTTGATGGAGCAGCATTGGAAGGACACTAGAAGAAATTGTTTCCAGGCAGGCCCTGCTGATGTTCAGGAGTGTGTGGTCCATGACACCGATCCCTTGGGATTGGGATATCGCCTGCTGATATGAGTTCAACCACAATTGTGTCATCTTCAGACTTGATGATAGTGTTGAAAGGATGAGTTAGAGTGCAGTCATAGGGGATGTAGAGACAGGGCTCAGCAGGAGGCACCGGTGGTCCTGTGGAGCACCAGTGCTGACAGAAAGTGGAGAAGATGTGGATCCCTAACCTAACCATCTGAGAGCAGTAGCTCAGAAAGTCTTAAATATTTTATATGAAAAGTTAAATATGTAAAACTAGGTCCATATAGAATTTGTTTCTGTTTTATTTCTTTCTTCTCTGACATTTTTGTTAAAGGAATGAACTCTGAAGCTGCTACTGCTCCATCCCTGCAACAGTGTGGGCTGTTTTCACATGATCCATCAGTATGTTCTTCTGAGTCCAGTCTGGCAAATGAGTGCAGCCCGTGTCATCCAGTAGTCCCCCATCAACGCAGAAAAGTCACGGGAACCTGGATGAGAAAGATGTCTAGTGACTCATTTTCCAGCATTTTAGCTGATCCACAGTTACCATCTTCTGAGTTGCCAAAGTGCTGGAAACAAAACTCAGAACATGGGCGCAAAGCTTGGCTGCTAAACGATGGATTTTCTACAGATGGGTGCTGGCAGTGGCCAGGATACAGATGGGAAAGGATATAAAAAGACTTGAAATGACTTGTTTTACCAGTTACCACCACTTATTTGTGTATCTTTTTGTCAAACCCTAACAATAGGTTTATAATACTTAAACCTAATCATGTATACCTTGTACAGTACATCACATGTCAGTTGAGAAATTGTGAGTGAATGTGAAGAAGAAAAGTGAAAGAACATGGTGTGAATGGGTGTTGCTCCTCGTGGTCTGTGACATCCATCCATCCATCCATCCATCCATCCATCCATCCATCCATCCATCCATCCATCCACTGGAGCCTATCCCGACTCATTACAGGCGAGAGCCAGGGGTCGACTCTGGACAGGTCACCAGTCCATCACAGACTTGGAGGTGAGGTGAGGTGAGGTGAGGTGAGGTGAGGTGAGGTGAGGTGAGGTGAGGTGAGGTGAGGTGAGGTGGGGTGGGGTGAGGTGAGGTGAGGTGAGGTGGGGTAGGGTGGAGTGAGGTGAGGTGAGGTGAGGTGAAGTGAGGTGAGGTGAGGTGAAGTGAGGTGAGGTGCGGTGAGGTGAGGTGAGGTGAGGTGCGGTGAGGTGCGGTGCGGTGCGGTGCGGTGCGGTGGCGGTGCGGTGCGGTGCGGTGCGGTGCGGTGCGGTGCGGTGCCGTGCGGGTGCGGTGCCGTGCGGTGCGGTGCGGTGCGGTGCCGTGCGGTGCGGTGCGGTGCGGTGCGGTGCGGTGCGGTGCGGTGCGGTGCGGTGCGGTGCGGTGCGGTGCGGTGCGGTGCGGTGCGGTGCGGTGCGGTGCGGTGCGGTGCGGTGCGGTGCGATGCGGTGCGGTGCGGTGCGGTGCGGTGCGGTGCGGTGCGGTGCGGTGCGGTGCGGTGCGGTGCCGTGCGGTGCGGTGCGGTGCGGTGCGGTGCGGTGCGGTGCGGTGCGGTGCGGTGCGGTGCGGTGCGGTGCGGTGGGGTGGGGTGCGGTGCGGTGCGGTGCGGTGCGGTGCGGTGGGGTCGGGTGGCGTGCGGTGCGGTGCGGTGCGGTGCGGTGCGGTGCGGTGCGGTGCGGTGCGGTGCGGTGCGGTGCGGTGCGGTGCGGTGCGGTGCGGTGCGGTGCCGTGCGGTGCGGTGCGGTGCGGTGCGGTGCGGTGCGGTGCCGTGCGGTGCCGTGCGGTGCGGTGCCGTGCGGTGCGGTGCGGTGCGGTGCCGTGCGGTGCGGTGCGGTGCGGTGCGGTGCGGTGCCGTGCGGTGCGGTGCCGTGCGGTGCGGTGCGGTGCCGTGCGGTGCGGTGCGGTGCGGTGCGGTGCGGTGCGGTGCGGTGCGGTGCGGTGCGGTGCGGTGCGGTGCGGTGCGGTGCGGTGCGGTGAGTTGAGGTGCGGTGCGGTGCGGTGAGGTGAGGTGAGGTGAGGTGAGGTGAGGTGAGGTGAGGTTCCACCAACAGGACCAAAGTCCAGTAGATGTGGTAGCTCGCCAGGCTAAAGTAGCAGCAGAGTGGCCTACAGTAGCTGTTACCCTGCAGCTTCCGAGCAACTGGATAGGCAGGACAGCTGGGTGATGGTTGTCTTAAACAAAGGGACACAGAGCTGCAGAACAACAAGTCAGTGCGACCATCTGCTAGTAAAAATACATGAATGGCAATTCTAACAATGTGCAGAGAATAACAGAATAGGCGTCAATCCCCTGCCCTCCAAAGGTTCTCTAAATACAATGTGATAGAGGCATTGATCAAAATAAACTTGTAAAAATAAACACTGTTAGGTATTTGGTGAAAGGAACATGCAGACTACTAAATATAAGATCTTTCTTAGTCAACAATCTAATTACGTAGACTTGGAGTGATATTTTCTGTTCATCAGAAACATGGCTACAAGAGGAAGAGTGTGCTAATTTAAATGAATCAATGCCACCCAGTTACTTTAATTATCATATTCGCAGTAGCACAGGCCGAGGCGGCCCATAATATAATTCTACCTCTACGACATCCTCAGGCTCTGACCTGACTCTAGACTGTTTGGTCCCTGTAGACCCCCCTGACCTGACTCTAGACTGTTTGGTTCCTGTAGACCCCCCTGACCTGACTCTAGACTGTTTGGTTCCTGCAGACCTCCCTGAGCTGACTCTAGACTGTTTTGTTCCTGTAGACCTGCCTGACCTGACTCTAGACTGTTTGGTTCCTGTAGACCTGCCTGACCTGACTCTAGACTGTTTGGTTCCTGTAGACCTGCCTGACCTGACTCTAGACTGTTTGGTTCCTGTAGACCTGCCTGACCTGACTCTAGACTGTTTGGTTCCTGTAGACCTCCCTAACCTGATTCTAGACTGTTTTGTTCCTGATGACCTTCCTTGACCTGACTCTAGACTGTTTGGTCCCTGTAGACCCCCCTGACCTGACTCTAGACTGTTTGGTTCCTGTAGACCCCCCTGACCTGACTCTAGACTGTTTGGTTCCTGCAGACCTACCTGAGCTGACTCTAGACTGTTTGGTTCCTGTAGACCTGCCTGGCCTGACTCTAGACTGTTTGGTTCCTGCAGACCTCCCTGATTTGACTCTAGACTGTTTTGTTCCTGTAGACCTGCCTGACCTGACTCTAGACTGTTTGGTTCCTGTAGACCTCCCTAACCTGATTCTAGACTGTTTTGTTCCTGATGACCTTCCTTGACCTGACTCTAGACTGTTTGGTCCCTGTAGACCCCCCTGACCTGACTCTAGACTGTTTGGTTCCTGTAGACCCCCCTGACCTGACTCTAGACTGTTTGGTTCCTGCAGACCTACCTGAGCTGACTCTAGACTGTTTGGTTCCTGTAGACCTGCCTGGCCTGACTCTAGACTGTTTGGTTCCTGCAGACCTCCCTGATTTGACTCTAGACTGTTTTGTTCCTGTAGACCTGCCTGACCTGACTCTAGACTGTTTGGTTCCTGCAGACCTCCCTGACCTGACTCTAGACTGTTTTGTTCCTGTAGACATCCCTGACCCGACTCTAGACTGTTTTGTTCCTGATGACCTTCCTTGACCTGACTCTAGACTGTTTTGTTCCTGCAGACCTCGCTGAGCTGACTCTAGACTGTTTTGTTCCTGTAGACCTCTCTGACCTGACTCTAGACTGTTTTGTTCCTGTAGACCTGCCTGACCTGACTCTAGACTGTTTTGTTCCTGTAGACATCCCTGACCTGACTCTAGACTGTTTTGTTCCTGCAGACCTTCCTTGACCTGACTCTAGACTGTTTTGTTCCTGCAGACCTCGCTGAGCTGACTCTAGACTGTTTTGTTCCTGTAGGCCTCCCTGACCTGACTCTAGACTGTTTGGTTCCTGTAGACCTCCCTGACCTGACTCTAGACTGTTTTGTTCCTGTAGACCTCCCTGACCTGACTCTAGACTGTTTTGTTCCTGTAGACCTCCTTAACCTGACTCTAGACTGTTTGGTTCCCTGACCTCACTCTAGACTGACAGTTAAATGTACAACAGTTTTTAAAGGTGTGTGATGGTCCTGTAGGTGTTCATCTTATCGGTCTGATTAAAGTGACCTGGTGCAAAGAAGGAAGTCCAGTTCTGCCAAAAGTGCCTGGTGCAGATACAGAGGTCAGAGTGAGTGAGGGGGGGGGGACTAGGGATAGTGTTCAGCGTCCTGACGGCCTGGTGGATGAAACTGTCCCTCAGTCGGCTGGTTCTGGCCCGGAGGGTCCGCAGCCTCTTCCCTGATGGCAGCAGACTGAAGAGGCTGTGTGACGGGTGGGTGGGGTCTCTCACAATGCTGCGGGCTTTGGAGTCAGACGGCTGCTGTAAATGTCCTGAAGTGAGGGGAGAGAGACACCAACGATCTTCTAAGCTGCTCTCACGACACGTTGGAGAGACTTGCGGCAGGTTGCGGTGCAGCTCCGTACCACACGGTGATGCAGCTGGTCAGGATGCTCTCGATGGTGCCTCTGTAGAAGGTGTACCTGATGGGGGCCGGGGCTCTGGCTCTTCGCAGTTTGCGGAGGAAGTAGAGACGCTGCTGTGCCTTCTTGGCGAGTGATGCAGTGTTAACAGTCCAGGAGAGGTCCTCTGAGATGTGGACACCCAGGAACTTGGTGCTGCTCACCCTCTCCACAGCAGCACCGTTGATGGTCAGAGGAGCATGCTGGGTGTGTTGTCTCCTGAAGTCTGCAACAATCTCCTTGGTCTTCTCCACGTTCAGGGAGAGATTGTTGTCGCTGCACCACTCAGCCAGGCGGCTCACTTCACTCCTGTAGTTTGACTCATCGTTGTTGTTGATGAGACCCACCACAGTCGTGTCGTCCGCAAACTTTACGAAGAGGTTGGAGCTGTGCATCGGTGTGCAGTCGTGGGTCAGCAGGGTGAAGAGGAGGGGGCTCAGCACACATCCCTGGGGGGCCCCTGTGCTCAGTGTGATGGTGCTGGATGTGTTGCTGCCGACCCGTACTGCCTGTGGTCTCCCAGTCAGGAAGTACAACAGCCAGTCTTTGTAGGCTGCCTTGCTGGTGGTGTAAACTTGGTCCAAAATGTTGGGAATCTCAGTTGAGTCCTTGGCCAAGAAGGGCCTCCTCTGGGATGGTGAAGGTGGTTGTGTATGATACTCTCAGTATGGCTTGATATAAAAGTCCAAATTTAATGGCAGGCTAGTCTTGTAGTAAATCCCTGGCAGTAGTGAATGCAGCTCTGCCGGCCTGTTAGGATTAGTTAGGACTATTTAGGACTAGTCTTCTTGGGGAAAATGATCTCATTTCTAGAAAAAATGACAAGCAAAAAAAAAAAGTATGAAGTATAAGTAATTTATATCAACTTAACTCAGTTCAGTTCAGTTTAATTAAATTCGGTTAGATAATACGTTATCAATCCCACAAAAGAAATGATACGCTGTAGTAACTGTTATCATTTAAGTCTCTTCAAAGTGACATGATAGATGGTTCTAGTTGTGGGATCTCCTGTTACAGTCTGTGCTGCAGAGGATCTGAACAAGCCTCTGACTGAAGACACACTTTTGCTGAGTCACTGGGTTGTCAATGATCTTCTTTATTTTAAGAATTATCCTCCTTCACACAATCATCTCCAGAGGTTCCAGAACAGTCCCCAGAACTGAACCAGCCTTCTTTATCAGTTTCTTTAAGTCACTGGTTCTGATGCTGCTCCCCAACAGATGACTGCAGATGTGACTGAACTCTCCACAACAGACTTTAGAAGATATTAAACATCTTGCTGCAAACGCCAGGCGACCTAATCTTCCTCAAGAAGTAAGGTCTGCTCTGTCCCTTCTCATAAACAGTATCAGTGATGTATCTCCAGTCCAGTCTGTTGTCCATGTGAACATTTAGGTATTTATACTCCACCACCACTTTCTTCTCCCATGATGGAAAAACTAACTTAATCTTGGTTCTCCTACGATTAACAACCTTTTCTTTTGTCTTGTACACATTCAAGATGACATGATTGTTCCCACATGATGCCACAAAACGGTCCACCAGTTCTCTGTTCCTGTCTCTTTTCCATCACTGATACACCCCACAACTGCAGAGTAATCTGAGTATTTATGCAGATGATAGGACGCCAACTGATACCAGAAGTCTGAGGTGTACATCGTGAAGAGGAGTGGTGAGAGTACAGTCCCCTGGGGTGCTCCTGTGCTGCTGACCACCTGTTCAGATGCACAATCATGCACAACCTATTTTTATGATGTCAGATATTAAGGCTACAGGTATATAGTTGTTAAAGGCAAAGGCATTTGATTTATTCAGTACTGGAATAGTCCATGGGTCTGGGCTTGAAGATGAGACAGCTGAGGTGTGACAGGGAAGCTGTGGGTCAAGGGAGGGTGGGAGGTCTGTATGGCTTGGGGCTGGAGAGGAGGATGCTGGGATTGTTTCTGAACTGAACCTTTTAAAGAATGTGTTGAGTTCATTGGCTCTGTCCAGACTTCCATCTGTTGGTCCTCCCACTGCTCAAAACCCGTTACGTTATTTTCGTATTGACCTCAATAATTCTCTGTCTCCTTCCCCTGAAGGCTATATTTTTTAGTTAAGAAGCTCTTTCAGGTAACTGGTGATTCAGAATTTGTTGTTGGGGAAGCACCTCAGAGTTCTAGTGGGGACAATGTGGTCCACACAGACCTTTATATAGTAACTTACACACTCAGTTATGGCAGTAATGTTATCTCCATGTGGATACCAGAGAGCACTGCTTTCATTTCTCTGGTGGAGCAGACAAACTGCTGAAACATTGGAAATGTGTCAGAGGGGTGTGGTTGAGACCTGAACTGGGGTGTGTGTAGCCGAAAGCAACAACTGAGCTGATGGTGTCACTTTTGGAGTGGCAGCCCGGCGCTGTGGAAAGGTTTGCTTTTTCATATTTGCACTGCTCAGACTTTTGACATGTTCAAGTCAACGTTAAACCATATTTCTTCATTTTGGTTTTCAATTCTGAGTAGACACACAAACATTATTGAACTGTACAGCTATTTTGTTTTTATTCTTTCTTGAATGCATTTTATTATATCTTCCTGCTTTTAAATGAGGATTTTTCATTATTATTGTTATTTGGTTGTAAAGCCCTTTGGTTACTTAGGTTGTTGTTTTTTTTACGTGACTTATAAACAATATGACCTTGGCCTTCTCACATGCAGCTTTGGCACCAGCTGATGTTGATAACACTGAGGCAACATGATGGGATAACACTTCTGCTAAAATAGCACTGGAGAATAATGTGGATTAAAAAACCTATAGCTAACAGTATAGTATTTGTGGTGCACAGATGCTGTTTCACACTAATATGTCTTGGCTTTCATCAGCTGCTGTTGCCAAGCGCTGCAGTTCCATCAGCAACACTATCATGAACACAGATGCCGCCAGTTCCACTGAAGTCTTCATGGCTTTAGCTGTTTCTCATGGGTTCTTCTTTATCTCATTGAGCTACATTGTGTCTTGCCTGGTGGATGCCTAAACTACCTTGATATATCTTTTTATCCCTTTCCAGCCTTATACAGATTGACTACTATTGATCATATGTCTTCAAAGAGCTTTATTTATTGAGGCATGCTTCATAGCAGCAGATGGCTCTTATGAACAGAAAACCTTCAATATTAGCATTTCCTCTCTTTGCGTTTCTGCCTGTGTGCAACCTCTAAGTATTTCTCTAGTAACATAGTTGCTACGCCTGAATTTCATCTGGCCTGATGCTACCACCAGGTGAGGGAAATGTTGCAGTGACAAATCGAGTCAAGAAGAACTCACTGGGTGTAACAGAGGCTCTTGTTTTATGAGTTCATTTTCTTACAGGCTACTGTATATGAGGATGCCTGTGCAGGTGCACCACTCATGTTCAGCTGGCACTGTTCCCTGCAACATTCGGATCTCCCTCTGCAGCTCAGCAAACCCTCCACAACTGCACTGCAGTTTGACCCCTCAACTGTTTGTAACTCATTGTAGGTCATTGTCTCTGACCGCTCATTCCTATCGTCACATGTCCTCCCAACTCTGCATACTTTCATGCCCAATAAGACAGGATCTTCAAAATCTGTAAACCAAAATGTGAAGATGGTTGTGCTTAAAGGAAGGAAATAATTGTTTAGGTAATGTTTGTCAACTTTAAAAGGCTCTGCAGCTACCTGCTGACGAGTTGGCAGTAGTATCTAAATTTAAATGTTTTGTGGACGGTTGCATCAACTAGGAATGAGACTTTTCAGAATATTGCAGTGTTTGGTTTAACAGAGAAACATCCTATTACTTTGTTTTTTACCTAATGAAAGCCAGGGAGTTTGCTCATGTGGTGCAGATCCATCTAGACTGGGATAGCAAAACTGGAAGAACGCATCAGCTATTTATATAGTGCTTGTCAATAAAATGTCTGCATTTTCACTCGATGAATCATCTTTGGGCTCATACAGATCATTTACCTGGTACAGATAAAGACCTGATCCTAAGAGGTAGACCATAACAAACAAAACGCCAGTGTGGTGCTCAGAGCTGTCTGCAACCATCAGTGGATCACTGTGTCAGCAGCATCCGAGCAGACTTTGGCACCTGGGCACAATTACCAGATATATATCACACAAGATACCATTTAAGGACTCAGAGCTTCTCACATAGGAACTTCTAATGCCTTTGTCCACAGCTCTTTGAGTCTGTGGTAAAGATGGAGGTGCAGCGTTTGTATCCTGATATGACGCCACTGCCGTCACCAGTGTTATTACGTAATAACGTTAACGTTCAGCGTCTTGCCGCATTCATATCTCACCACGCAACAGCGTTTTGGGTGCTGGCAAGAAAATGACGTTTGCTCATTCCTTCCCACCCATTTGACAAGTGCACATTCACAATTCCTCGCTGTTACAATTTGTTGTCACACAGGAGTCATTTAAACTCCTAAGCAAGGCTGGATAAAAAATCGAACATACATGGTCAGGAGCAGGCAAAAACATGTGTGGGTATTATTCATGTACTGCATCTACCATGATCTTTTGTGGGGCGTATGTGGATTGGTGGGGGGGTAGTGTAGACTGAACCCCACAATGCATCAGGGCATGACTGTAGAAACAAAGCTACTAGATAGAGTGCACGTTATGAGGGAGTTTTTGTGAATGTGTGAATAAGAAATTCATTGTAAAGCACTTTATGGAACCTAAACAAGGTCAAAAACGGGACTATATAAGTGCATACCATTAAATGCATGAAACCTAACACTAACCACTTAACACCACCACATACTGGAGATATTGTTGTGGTGCGCTGTGCTTCAGTATTTACAGACCATGTTTACTGTGTTTTATACATTTTAAGATTTCCTTGGACCTTCTCTTCTTGCCTGTTTTGGCCTCGGTCTTCGTGGCTGAGGAGAAGGAGATCTGGGACTGTGCTCCGGCTGCTGCCCCCACACCAGAACACGGATTAGCTGGAGTTAATGAAAGGATCATCTCCTTTATTTCTCTTTGTTTTTTGTCTTGCTTGTTGTAACTAAAGGATTACTGATATTATTACTGTTGTTCTAGAAAATTCCCTCAGTGAATAAATGCTGTTTATTTTTGCATTTTGTTTCAAAGGATAACTAACTTGTCGTGTGCATTGCAATTATTAATTACACATTTTTTATGGGCTGCACAGGTGTACAAATCAGTGGGTTCAGAAGTCATGCTTCTGTAAAGTTCTGCAAGTTCTTTGAGCAGTCTGATAAAGTATGCAGACACACCTGAATCAGTGAAGAAACAATAAAAAGGACAGTTCTCCGTTCCCAGAAGAAATATAATCTCCACACAGTGTATAACAGCATAATATAAATTTTGCCACAGAGACCTCTGAAAACTCATTTTAGTCTAGTCATTTCCTTTCCTCATATTTATGAGCTGAAACATGTTCTGTTCAATAAAATGCTATATATCACATTCCTCTCTACTAAACTTAGATGTGTTGCTTTCCTCCTCCCTTCATGCAGCCCACCTGGAGTGCAAATGCAGCTCATCTAATTATTTTAACAGTGTGTCTAGACAATGCTCATCATTGTTAAAGCCTTTCAAGTGTGTCAGTGGTCAGCTTTTCTTTTCTCAGAGGATGAGAGCTTTACTCACTGCAGCAAATCTGAAATCGCAATAGGTGACTCATCATGGATTTTTCGGCCCCCTCCTGGTACCTTAAAAGCTGCTTTTTCCTCCCTACAATCAAAGACGAGCTGTAGAGGGGAGGACAAAAGCTGTGGGCTGTCTAACCTGCGATTGTTCCTCAAAAAGCCTTAAACCTTCTGTATTTGCCTTAAATTCTCAGCAATTTGTGTTCCAGATGACTGACATGACTCTGGCTTTCTTTTCATCGATTTACAGACGTTAAATGGTCCAGTTAACAATGGCGGAGAAACAACAAAATCATCTCTGCCAGCAGATGTTAAAGTATTTCGTCACAACTGCAAAACATGTTTGTCATGAAAAACTTAGCATTTCTGTAATGACCATAATAAAAAAAATGAAATAAGAATATCTAAAAGAAATATTTTTTGGATATCATTGCGTGCAACCGTCACAATCCTTCGGTTCTGTTTAAAACAATCAACTTTGTTCTCAATGTCCCACATTAGTTCTCCAGCCTGCCTGGAGAACTCACATGCGGTTTGTTAGAACTTCTTGAGTTTCTTTGATAATGAGTTATCAACATCAGGGCCCTTATCAACCCTCCCTCTTTTAACTCCTTTCACCTCATCTTTTTAAAGAAGCACGTAAAGGGCCTACCTTGGCACCTTACGTGCTCAATATCATTAATGGCAGTCTTGTCAATTGAAGTGTACCCTCATGTTTTACATGGGGTACATGGTAGTAACACCACTGACTAAGAAGCCTGGCTTAAATACCTCCACACTTCAAATTTTAGGCCCATCTCTAAGCTCCCTTTCCTTTTGAAGGTTCTTTTGTTTACTACCAGTTGAACGTTTTTATTGGCGTACAACATTCTTGAGGTGTTCCAGTCTGGATTGAAAGCCCACCACAGGACTAAATCAGCTTTGTTGATGGTTTTTAATGACAATTAAAAACCATGGCTTAGTGGTGGCTAATGGTGGCTTAGTGGTTAGCACTGTTGCCTCACAGCAAGAAGGTTCCTGGTTCAATTCCTTGCCCGGTGGATCTTTCTGTGTGAAGTTTGCATGTTCTCGTGGGTCCCTTTCGGGTCCTCCGGTTTCCACCCACTATCCAAACACATGCCTAACTAGTTTAATTGATTATTCTTCAAATTGTCCATACGTATGTGCTTGGTTTTCTGTCTTTGTATGTGATCCAGCGATGGACTGGCGACCTGTCCAGGTGGACCTCTGCCTTTTGTCTGCAATGCATCAGGATAAACTCAACAGCCCCCAGTGACCCTGAGAAGGAATCAGCGGGTATAGATGATGGATGGATTATCTTTATCTAAGTCACTAAGTCAATAACATCCAACTTCCAGGTGCCTGGGCTGTCTGGTGCACATCCCTGCTATTCGAGACTGACCCTGTGGCATGGACAGTCTGGGGCTCCAGCGGGTACTGGATAAATCTTGGCTGGTGGGTCTGGTATGAGGGTCAGCCTCTGGAGGGGCCTTAGAAAGGGGGTGGTGTGTTGTTGCTAGCTTGACATGCTCATGACGCATTGGCAGGCTTCGTATAGCTGGCCCTGTGCTGCCTCCAGGTGTTGCCTGTCCCTTTAACACTGTTAAACTGCATGCAGGTGGTGGGATTGATCACGTGGCTCCAGTTTCTTCATCCTCTCTCACTCCTTCTTCACTGAGTCGGTATCCCTCTGTGGCGCTGTTGCTTTGGATGGGGGCACGATGGTGTGGAGTTGGGGGGTTTGAACCCAGTGGCAGTGTTTCCCTCCTTGCATTATATATATATATATAGCTCCAGTTATTGTTACATCAGAGATTATTGCATTTCATTTTTGTGGGATGATTTTTTTGTGGGCCAGTGCATTTTTCCCATTTAATAAATGGTTTCCTTATGTTATGCTGTACATCCTGATCTGAAGAGGTAAAGAGAGAGAAGAAGCAAGAAGATTGCCATTTTACAGGTCAGATTGGTAAAGTTAGTAAACATGCACAAAAACAAATGTAGATAGAGGAAAAGAAAACACTGTAGAAGAAACTTTGCAACTTTTTCACAAAATGACCAAGGGGTAATCTGATGGAGCAGTTTCAGGCTTCAGTGATGGGGAAGAAACAAAAAGTCAGCTGACAGCTGTTACACCCACGATGTTTCTACACACACATTCATTTCTCAATATAAACTGATCTAGTAGCCTGAAAATGTGAAATCGGCAGCATGAATAAAGAATTACATGTTGTTCCTCTCAACAGAGTATCCAACGCCTGCTGAACCTCAAACTGTTAACGGGTTCAAGAGGACTACAGGGGGTTGAGAAGTCCATCATTACACTTCGGAGACTTATTGTTTTAATGTTGTTGAAACATGTTTCGCCTCTCAGTGTACCTTTACTGAGGGCCTTAGGTAAGACAATATAGCAGGAGTTTAACCTTTGTAAAAAGGTAGCCATGCCATGTGCTGCATATAATGTAACCTTTAAAGCTACAGCAGCATTAGCTTTCATATATTGTAAGTTTCCACTACATTCTCCATGACATTTCAAGGAATAACAACCACTAAAATACTCTCGTATCCCTTCAAATATGCACCTCCCGCTCATTTTGGTCTTTTGGCTGAAACTAAAAGGGTCTACTTTGCCACTCGTGAATGACAGCTGGGATAGGCTTCAGCATGTCAATAAAAGAAAGATGATTTCAGAAAAATGTCCCAGATATCAGGATTTGAAGCCTGCTGCATTCACTTCCTTCATCCAAAGACACTTTTGGAAAGCATGCACATAAAACATCCCGTGTAAAATTTGTTTAGATAAATTACAAATTCTTCAATAATGCTTTTCTTCTTGAATACTAAACTTAAAATTTAATTTTTATAATTTGATTTTCATCAAGGGCAGAAGCTTAGAAATATGAAAGATGCTTAAATTAATAACACAAGATCACATCTAATCAGCTCTGCCTTTACTGAACAAATCTATTATAGTTTTAGTAGACAAATGGGGTATTGATGGTGATGGATTTAAGGATTTAAGTAATGAAAAGAGTTTGACCAGTAACTGTAGTAAAAAGGATTGGTCACAAGATGTCTTTTGTCAAAACCTTTATTTGGGCCGCCAATCCAACACTTTTCCTGTGAGATATCTTGATAAAGATAGGAATTAATTTCATTCTGAATATTGAAATGGTGTCCAGACCCAGAAGGCAATGACAAGGTGATCCAAAGTGCTTTACAGACACATTAAAACATCACATGAATAAAAAGCATGATTTAACATGTAAACAAAAGAAAGAAAGAAAAAAGAGCAATAGAAACAATTATTGGTTTAAATGTAATCAAGTTTTGAAACGTTTTTTTTTTAAGAGCAGATTTGTGTCTTCATTCAAGTGCAGCTGAGAACAGGTGAGTCTCCAACCTGGATTTAAATAAACTGTTTCAGCTAATCTGAGTCTTTCTGGGAGTTTGTTCCAGACATGTGGAGCAGAGAAGCTGCAGGAAGCTTCTCCAGGTCTGGTTCTGACTCTGGGAACTGATAAAAAACCAGATCCAGATGACCTGAGGGGTCTGGAAGGTTCATACTGGGTCAGGAGGTCACTGATGTACTTTGGACCTGGACCATTTAGACCTTTACAGACCAGCATCAGAACTTTAAAGTCTGTCCTCTGATGGACAGGCAGCCAGTGTAGAGACCTCAGAGCTGGACTGATGTGGTCCAGTGTTTTGGTCTTAGTGAGGACCGGAGCAGCAGAGTTCTGGATGAGCTGCAGGTGTCTGACTGATTGGTTTTAGGTGGACCTGTGAAGATGCTGTTAAAATAATCAAGTCTACTGAAGATGAATGCAGGGACTAGTTTCTCCAGGTCCTGCTGAGACAGATCTTTTAACCTTCATATATTTTTAAAGGTGACAGTAGAATGACTTTGTTGTTGCCTTGATGGGTTTCTCCAAATGTAGGTGTGAGTCCATCACTACACCCAGATTTCTTGTTTATCTGGAGGAAATTGTGGCACATCCGATCATTAATCTCCTCAGTGCATTTACCAAGGGCCTGTACAGGGCCAGAAGAAGAAAACCCTGAAGCAGCGATTGCTAGAGTTCAGTTTTAGTGTTGGCATGCAGCTTCCACTAACCCTTCAAGGGCTTTTCTTAATAAACATTTCACCCTTGTTCTCAACCCACTCTCCCAGCAGTACTGTTGTATTCGCCACATGTAAAAGCTTCAGGCATCAGTGTGGTTTGACAGGATGTAAAATTGTTTAAAAGTTGAAAATGAAAAGAGCAGTTTATCTAACTGTGAACTTTGCTCTGAGCTCATTAGCACTCTCCAGGCTCCCAGCTGGTTGTCTACTCTGTCCCCTGTAGCCGGTGATCTCTTTTGATCCAGTATAAACGCCTTTCACATTGTTCTCCAGCTTCCTCGTGTACACATCCTCACATTCCCTCAGCTTGTTCCTCAGCTTATGTTGTACCCTCTGCAGCTCCTGTCAATCTCCCCACCTGAAAGCTCTTTTCTTTTCAACCAGGAGAACCTTCAGGTTGCAGGTTATCCATGGCTTGTTATTTGGAAAGCAGCATACAGTTTCTTGTGGCATGCAGTTTTCCACGCAGTACTCAATCTTCTCTGTGAAGCAGTCAGTCATAGCATTGATGTCCTACCCATGCGACACACTGAGCACGTTCCAGTCGGTGGACTCAAAGCAGTCCATTAATGCACCGGCGGCCTCAGGAGTCCACCTCCAGTCCATTTAGTAACAGGCTGCTGTGGGCAATAGAGACAGACAAGACAAGGTTGTGGTCTGATCTGCCAAGAGAGCAGTGGCACTGTAAGCATCCTTGATGTTTGTATGCAGTAGGTCCAGAGTTTTATGGTCTCTTGTAGGGCATTCCACATATCGGTGGAAGTTAGTTATATGGTTGTGGAGTATGGCGTGAATAAAATCACCACGAATGATGAGGAGAGCACTGGGCTGCTGCCTCTGTAGCCTGAAGACCGTGTTGAGAATGACATCACCGACCTCTGTGGCATGTGCTGACGTAGGAATGTAAACTGTGAGATCAATGGTGGATGTAAAATACAAGTAGTTCAGTGTCTTGGTTGCAGAGAGGCGCTTTCACCGTAATGTGTCCAGGATTGCGCCATCTCCCCCTACTTTTTTTTCCCACTCCCTGTTGCGTCTGTCAGCCTGAAAAATCCTGAAGCCAGGCAGAGCCACACTGTGTGTTTCAGGTAAAACATATCAAACTGCACTTGCGGTATTGCTTCTGTGTCCTCACCAGCGCGGCCAACTCCTCTGCCTTTTTGGCCAGAGACTGTACAGTCCCCATTGTAAGAGCTGGAACTGGAGGCTTGTGTTTTCTTTGCATAGCTGTCCATTTTTGTGGACAACTGCAAAGAATATTGATTAGCAAAGGATATCCATTTTTTACAGTTATAAAAAATTGTGGACAACTTAATCCTTGATAATTATTGCATAAGTGAAGAGCACCATCCTTTTATCCCACAAAAAGAAAACCAGCCCCAGCTGTTGATGACAATGAACACATGACTGAAAGCTTCCATAATGTACTTGTCTACGTCTACGGCTTCCTTTTCAGGCGCTGATAACAAATATAATCTACCCCAAGGGGGTGTGGAACCAGGAAGAAGGTCAATAGCACATTCATATGAGTAATGTGGTTGAAGAGAAGTTGCACAATTCTTGTTGAACACCTCCTTCAGGTTTATGATATTGAGTTGGTACCTCTGAGAAGTTAGGATGAACCTTCACAATGTTTTGACTTCAAAAGACTTTTAAAAATTGGAAGGGCAAAATACTACTTTTGCTATATCTTCATATAGAAAAGGCAGCAGTTCGAGCCACAGGGCCTCTGAAATGGTCCTGGTGGGACCTGAGGTCAAGCTGTGGACACAGCAAAACCACAGAGCAGCTGCACTGCAGCACCGCAGAGCCGCTGGGATCCCGGATCACACTGACAACCTTCCAGTGAATTTAGATGTGTGACAAAATGTGAAATAACACCTTTTCTTTTTAGTGATACTGGGTGTTTGGGTCAGCAGTGACTCACTCTTGGAAACAAAACTTTTCCAGTTTGGCCTCCACTGTACATTATTTTAAATATAAATACAATTTCAATAAATCTGATCCCTTCCATATTTCAGCGTTAAAAGTGCTTGTGATGTCTGTCCACTCTACACCACGCATATCACATAACCTGTCATGCTCCACTCAGCATTCTCTTTGTTGCAGGTTGTTCCTCTAAGAGAAGGTTCCTGGTTCGATTCCCGGCCCGGTGGGTCTTTCTGTGTGGAGTTTGCATGTTCTCCCCGTGCTTGCGTGGGTTCCCTCCGGGTACTCCGGCTTCCTCCCACAGTCCAAAAACATGCAGGGTGGGTTAATTGATCATTCTAAAATTCTCCCTAGGTGTGAATGTGATCGGTTGTTTGTATGTGGCCCTGGATAGACTGGTGACCTGTCCAGGTGGACCCCTGCCTTTCGCCTGATATGCGTCGGGATAGGCTCCGACAGACCCCCGTGACCCGGAAACGGATAAAGCGGGTATAGATAATGGATGGATGGATGGATGGATATATATATATATATATATATATATATATATATATATATATATATATAGTTGGTGGCTAGATTGTGGATATTATGTTCCATTATTACTGGTGTTCTTTTTAAACACCAGCCCAAACAAATAGGCTCAGCCTCTTTAGGGATGGGGTTGAATAGCCTTGATGTTAGGGCAGCATTATGGTCTGATATGTTGGAAATGTCAGAATCTTGTTTAGGTACATTAAAGATTTGATATGAGTTAATGGTTTAGCTGAACACATCGCTTCCTTTCCACACCATAAAACACATGGAATATTTGTGCTTCTCCATGTAGGAGAACAGTCGTTGACTGAGATTGCCTTGTGTAAAGGCAAGGAAAATCCAGTCACTGTTCTCCTGGTGAGCGCAGCACCTGGGAAGAGGGTTGGGCCTTTAACAGACCCTCATCTGAACTAACTGCTGGATTTTGGACCAGCTCAAGACTTGCACACTGAAGAAGAAAAACAAAATAACCTCCACCAAAGTGTACTTAGTGTGTAACTTTGTTTCTGACAAAGCAGTGGTTTGTGGCTCAACATTAAAATGGGAATAAAGTTGTAGTTCATTTGAATACACGGTAAGGAGAAATCAAATGAATATTCATGAGCACACTTTCCTTGCCATCACCCTTGAGTGTGTGACTCTTCATCATCTTCTGACTTACAAAGATTTGGTTTACTAATTAATTTGTTATTGAAATTATTTTAAGCACTTAATGAAAGAAAACGTATGATTTGATGAGCCAACCCTTCACTTTGATAAGGACACAGACTTCGGACGGAGTGCTTCAGATTGTTCGGCGGGCTCATTATTTTTGGCTCATGTGGTTTGGGAGAGCTGCTGCCCTTTCCAGCGCCGAGAACACCTGAATTCTTTTATGCACATGGATACAATTAGTTTAATTAGCTCACCAACATTTAAGATTGTGAAGGATCACACTGTTGAAGTCCCATTCTAAATCTCAAATGTGCCACTCTTCTTAAGATTCAGTGAGTCTGATAATAAGGTGGTGACAAAGAAGCCTCCGGGTGAAGGAATCGTTTCTAAAGCCAATATAAATGACACAAAAGTGTAGGCTTTCAGATAGATTGATTAGGCTGCTTCTTTGGCTCATTTCAGAAAAACTAATCAAGTGGAGACAGACTTCCACTGAAATTTCATTTGGAGCAAAATACAGTTGATGATAACTCTTCTAACTATAATTGTTTTAAAATATGGTAAATGAAGCAATGATGAGATGTTCATCTTTGTTATTCTTATGATTGCCAACTAAATCAAACTTATGGAGAGTCACAGTCCTGCCTGTAATGACAGTGGAAGGAATACTTTGAGGATCCCTCATCAATCCCACCGACATGCCTTCCACTGGCTGGGAACTCTGCGGTGGACTCTTTTATCACCCAAGCCAAAGTCACTGAGGTAGTCCATATACTCCTCGGTGGCAGGGCACCAGGGGGGGATGAGATTTGCCCTAAGTACCTCAAGTCTCTGGGTGTTGCCCAACCTAAAGGCGGTTCAGTCTCTGTACGACCGTAGGAGGACCTTGGTTTGCATTGCTGGCAATAAGTCAGACTTGTTCCCAGTGCATGTTGGACTCTGGCAAGACTGCCCTTTGTCACCGGTTCTGTTTATAATTTTTATGGCCAGGATTTGGAAACCACAGGATTTCATCTCTGCTTTTTGCAGATAATGTTGTCATCATCTACTGTTGGTGTCATCAAGCCAGGACCTTCAGAATGTGCTGGGTCAGTTTGCAACTGAGTGTGAAGTGGCTGGCATTAGAATCAGCACCTCTAAATCCGTGGGCATGGTTCTCAACTGGAAAAGGGTGGTGTGCCCTCTCCTGGTACATGGAGAGGTCCTGCCCAAGTGGAAGAGTTTAAGTATCTCAAGGTCTGTTCATGAGTAAGAGGAAACATGGAGCGTGAGCTTGACAAATCTACACTCCCACCTTCACCTATGGTCATGAATTTTGGGTAATGACTGAAAGGAGAAAATCACGGAAATGATCAGCCGAAATGAATTTCCTCCGCAGCATGGCGGGGCGCTTCCTTTGAGATAAGGTGAGAAAGTCAGTCACTCGAGAGAAACTCGGGTGGAGCCGCTGCTCCTTCACATCGAGTGGAGCCAGCTGAGGTGGCTTGGGCATCTGTATCGGATGCTCCCTGGACGCCTTCCTAGAGAGGTATTACAGGCATGTCCCACCAGGAGAAGAACCCGGCGAAGACTCAGGACACGCTGGAGAGATAAGCGGATGAAAAAAAAAAGTATATATATAAAAAATTTTTTACATGAGACATTCAGTGTTGTGGACATGATGGCATTATGCTAAAGTTAGAGTGATAAAGGAGATTCACAGAGCCAAGAACTGAATAAAAAGAAGTCTCTTGGGTCTGAATTCAACATAATAATGATATGAAAGCTACAGCAACAATCACCTTACCTGTTTTACTAATGATGTCCTGATGTCACATTAAATATGACACTTTTAACTCAATAACAAAACCAAAAGTTAGCTGACAAACTTTTTGTAGGAGTGCGAGAGAAGTTTCTGTTATTGGTTATTTCATTATCTTTGGTTATATATATTACATTTTTCTGGGGTATTTTTTGTACTATAGGCTGTATTGTCTGTATAATAATTTCATAAATGTCCAAATATTAAAGTTGATAAGATCATCAGTCCACAAAACCAGTGATCAGGTCTTCACAGTATCCAAGAAGTTGAGAGGTCAGAAACATATTTAGGAGCCATCCCTGAGAAACCATAAATAAACACAAAATGTTAATACGTTACCTGTAACTTGTGAGGCAGTATGAATGACCCGACTGATCATCCACGTCCCCCTGCAGCCAGCAGGATAAACACTCGAGTTTATCTTACCAAAGCTGTTAATGAATAGCTAAAACTGCAGCATTTAGCTTGTGAGCAGATACCTCCAGTGTGAAGCCTTGACACATTACTGAAATTATCTGAAAGAATGTCTCTTTTTCTTCTCAAATGCTGGTGAAGAGGAGTCAGAGGTGTTTCCGGCCCCGCTACAGTCGGCAGGCTCCAGGGCGAGGTTAAAGACTTTCCAAACAGCCGTTCAGCAATGATCTGTTTCAGTCCATATAGCTAAAGCTGACTCTCCTTGACTCATGCAAATGTTTCCCTCAACCTTTTAATCAGAGTTAATTAGAAAGAGACGATGTACTTCATCAGGTCGCTATGAACCCTCAACATTTTTTGAATTTTCTTTAAAAAAAAAGACACAAGCGGATGTGGGTAAACTATTGATTAAAATACAACTCAGTCACCAAACCCTGAGATGGGAAACTGATCACAAATACAGGACTTTAGAGCAATTTCAGGCTTAGTGGCTAGCACTGTTGCCTCACAGCAAGAAGGTTCCCGGTTCAATTCCCGGCCCGGTGGGTCTTTCTGTGTGGAGTTTGCATGTTCTCCTCGTGCTTGCGTGGGTTCCCTCCGGGTACTCCGGCTTCCTCCCACAGTCCAAAAACATGCATGGTAGGTTGATTGATCATCCTAAATTCTCCCTAGGTGTGAATGTGAGTGTGATTGGTTGTTTGTCTTCTATGTGGCCCTGGATAGACTGGCGACCTGTCCAGGTGGACCCCTGCCTTTCGCCTGATATGCGTCGGGATAGGCTCCGACAGACCCCCGTGACCCGGAAACGGATAAAGCGGGTATAGATAATGGATGTATGGACTGTAATCATTAAACTGACTGAATCCAGGAAAGACAGACTCATGTATAAGGTGAAAGTACCCTTTTAACCGGCAGAAGTGGACAATATGGTACATAATGCCTCCGTCTCCGGTCGGATAGGATTAAACAATCGGCGTAACTCCTCAGAGAATCTCATAAAAAGGTGCTGTAGGTAGGAGATGCCCAGACAGACTGGGGTCCCTGGATTAAGTTAAATCTGTCAGCTGTTCCAAAAGTCCTCTGACCCCCTCCGCAAGTGCTGACAGACTGTCGGACTGTCGGACAGCCGGCGATGGCAATCTCAACCCTTGTCTGTCAGTTCTGAGCTTCTGTTTGGTTGACCGTGCCGGCCGCATCATACGGAACCGATCAGACTGACTGAACCCAGGGAAAAGAGACTCATGTATAAGGTTAGGAAAAAATAGTTTATTTAGGATCAGGTACGTCTGTGAGAAAATTCTGACTCCAAGGTGGAATCCTCTGCAGCCTGGACCTTGTCCTGATGACTGTGGAACCCATGAAAAGTCTCGTCCCTTATGTGGCAGCCCCAAGGGCAATGTAGGCAGGGTATGTCTCCACAACCGAGAGCTCCCCTTAGACGGGTTGATCAGTAAATACAAACAGTTGATAAACGCTGACGATATGACAACAAAGAGGCACAAATCTGTGGCTTAATAAGGAGAAACCCAGGTGCAATGGATTACTCATCAGGAACCATACACAGAGATGAGTTCAAGACTGGCTGGGAAACAGACTCCACAACATGACAATGACACTGAGACAGTATAATTGTGAATAGGGTGACTCTGAGATAATCACGTGCACACCAGCAGCATGGTGGCTTAGTGGTTAGCACTATTGCCTCACAGCAAGAAGGTTCCTGGTTTGATTCTGTTCTGGACCTTCTCACAGGTATGTGCACTGCTCCCTTTCTAACAGGCCAAGTTTAGCATCCCTGATATTATGGCAAACATCCATCCATCTATTATTTATGCTTCCATCCATCCATTATTAATACCTGCTTATTCTAGTTCAGGGTCCAAAGGATCTGCTTGATCCCCCTATCAAACTATTTACCGGACTATTCTTATCAAACTTCACCTATTTTATTAAAAAATAAGAGAACAAGCTGGATTTCAACAGCTGTACAACCTCCAGACTCTAAATGAATGTTTTGATGTCTTCCAGTCAGGTTTCTGGCCACACCACAGCACTGACACATCTCTAATAAAGGTCCTCAGTGACATCCGCTCCAGTCCGGATTGTGGCAACATTTCAGTCTTACTGGATCTCAGTGCTGCATTCGACACAGTCGACCAGAACATCTTGATAGAGTGGATGAGAATTAAAGAGTGATTTTAACAAAGCCAGAAATCTGGGACTGGAACTGGTTCTGGACTCAGACCTGAATTTTAACAGCCACATTGAGACAGTAGTGAAGTCAGCCTGTTATCACCTAAAGATCATATGGAGGATTAGAGGACTGATGTTTCAGCAGGACTTAGAAGAACTTGTCCAGGCTTTTATCTTCAGGAGGCTGGACAACTGTTACACAGTCATCTGGTTTGGCTGGGGTAAACTCCGATGGGCAGGACTTCTCCCTGCTTTCTATCACTCCCTCTGAGGAAGAGCAGCTCCGGACGAAGCACGGACCAAGTTCCCTGATCACTGCAAAGTTTTGGGAAGGTCCAACACATGTCAAGGAAACCACTCTTAACTCCAACTGTTCATGCAGTTGACCTTAGAGTGGTTTATTTTTCAGGGGCCCGCAGTGATTCACAGTTTTTTCCAGCCAGGGACTTGAGGTGGTCTTCCAGGCCCAAGCCCACCTCTGTGACTGCTAGGCCATAAGGGTTCTTGGAGACTCAGAAGTGGTGTGAAGGTGATCACTCTCGGAGCTGCCTGGCAGCAGTGTTGAACTGTAAGAGAGACATGATGCTGCCTCACTTTGTGGTCCACGCAGGTCTTTTGGTTGAACACTGCTACATGAGCCAACACTGTCTGACAGTTTTGCTGTCAGAACAACGTTACCATGTACGACATCTACAGTAACAAACAGCTGTGCAGCTGTGTCATCATCATCACATCGCTCTGATCAGACCCAAGAATTTCAGCTCCAGCAGCAACCTCCTCATTACCACATGGTCACTGACCTCCTCAGTACTTCCCATCCTTTCTCTTCTCATCTGTTCTTCACCCTCGGAGAAACAGAACATGGCAGGTACAGCAGTGGCCTTTGGTCGTGTTCCTCCCCAGTGACACAGGCATTCATGCAAAACAAACAAAACAAAAATAAGAGAGGGTATCTGTTACAAATGAATTTCATGTTATTATGAAAATGTAGTGCAAATTATGATCATTTTTATTTTCTTAACCAACGGGGGTGTATGAGACACTGAACTGGTACCTAATGTAGGGAAATATAAACATTCATCTGGTCTCAGTGTAAAGCAGCAGGTTGATTCTTGAAACATCTGATGAAGGCATCTGCACCCTGGAGTCGGTGCTGAAGTGGAGACTCTCCAGGTGGATGCTGCACAAACGGGAATTCTTGTTTGGAGTGCAGTTCTGTCTCCTCGTGTTCAGCAGCCACTGGTCCAGGCAGTCGGGATCACCTCCAGGAAATCTGCTCAAAATAGACATGAAGCATGGTTCCTGCAATATGGCCTTTAGATGTTAATGACTAGTCATGGGAAACAACATGAAACAATGTGACGTCAATATAATACAATAAAAAGATTCACTTAATGTATTTCTTTCTCACTTTTATTGTTATTTTTTTATTGTATGATAAACAATCTATGTCAAATCCAACATCTTTTTTTTAATCCGTTATGGACATGATCGCAAATTTCTTCAAAATGTAAATAATGAGATTGATTGTCTCATAAAATAAACTTTATAAAGAGAGGAACTTATAGAGGCTATTCCCAACCACCCCAATAATTAACAGAAAAAAATAGATTTATACAAACCAAAAAATTATGAAACAAACAAAAAATGCATGAACTAACCTAATGTATTCATAATGATGATGATAAAAAGGATTGTTTAGAAATTGTTAAATACAAAATTAAATGTGTTTTTGATTTCAGTATATAATGAACACTTCACAAACATTAAAATGTCCCTGTGGTTCAGGTCTTCTATTTTTCCTGTCCTGTCATTATTACCCCAAATGGGTGAAAAACCCAAATGAACATGTGCTGGATGCCAGACAGATAAAGTGCAGGACTGTCGTAAAAGTAAAGAGAGCAGAAACTGTGAGCAGATCGTTCATGGTAGCGACGGCTTTGTGCTGTCAGACTAGTGTTGAGCTTGATGAACGGCGGATGTCTCTCACTTCGCGCTGTGCAAGTCCTCCATCTCGTTGTTGCTCTTTTGCTCGTCTAAAAGACTTGCAACTTCACCAACTTGACTTGAACAAATCATAGAGATTGAAAAATATTATTAAAAAAGTGTGCACAAATCAATTCATTTGACTCATCACAGCAAACACAGTCTGTTCCTCCCCCTCCCTGTGTGTGCGTGAGCGTCAGCACAGCCAAGCAAAATGAGCCAGTTTCAAACAAAAACAGCATGTTGCAATCAGATATAACAAAAAACAAATGCAATATGCAAACATGGGGTTAAGGATCACAGAGGGAGATGGAACAATTCATTTTAGACATCTGCATGATGATATGTTGCATTTGCATCAGGAAACAATATGAGGATCTGAATAGAGAGGTCACTGCGGTCAAGCCAGCGACCCGTCGTACTTGGGTTTTCATGAATTCTGTAAGAGCGTTAGGTCCAGGGGTTAAATTGGGCTGGGACTGACCGGAACTGAGCCCCGGCACCAAAAATGGTGCTGCATCATCACGGACATCCAAAGCAATAAACATTACCGGAGAATTTATATACTCCTGTATGGTTTTTTACCTGTCACCGAGGACTGTGTCTGCTCTGGTTAGAACTCTAGGATCAATATTCTTCAGCACTATGATGATTTTCTTTCCATTTTTTTGAGCGTGTCTAACATCATCACTCAGTCTGTTTCTGCAGTATGAAGTATGTAACGTTGCTGAACAAAGGTTCTGAAACCTTTAAGAACATCAGATATGTACTGAATTTGACTGTTTTAGTTAAGTTAACTTTTGTTAACTTAACTAAAGTTAACTTTTGTTTGAAACAGAGCAGCAGAGAACTCAACTGTAAATGCTGAAGTTAGTTTCTGACTCGAAATTCAGGCCCTCTGCAGTTTAGAGCATTAAAACCGCACTTAGACTCGTAAACTTGGATTACTTTTAGATGATAATAACACTTCTAAAATACTCTTACGTCTTTTGTGTGTGTTTGTGAAATTTGAAAGAGTCTGACTTGGGACTGCGCTGGAGACTCGCCTGCCTTTACTTGAGACTTGTCTCGGGACTTGTGCCCCCCCCAAGCACCTGCCGTCCACCAAGGCCATCCTCAGGGAGCTTGTTGTTGTTGTTTGTTTGTTGTTGATTGTTTGTTTGTTTACACTTCCTGGCAAAAGGCAACATTTCTTTTCTTCATGAAAAGGGTGTGTGTTTCCATGGCACAGTTGGGGTGGTTCCATGTAGTGTATTTGTTTCAGAGACTTCCACCTGTTGGTTGGTGCTCTACCTGCAGCAACAACAGGGACTGAATTCTCCCTTACAGTGAGGAGACGGCAGGAGCTGGAACCTGAATATTAATGAAGTGCTAAAGTTGCAATATACTTGAGATATTAAAAGCCAGCTGTTCTAAGTATTAAACTGGAACAGTTGGTGGCTCCAGGCGGCGTATATTCTGAAGGGAAATGAAGTTTGGTCACTGTGGTTGTTATAGTGCAGGGAATGAAATGCCATTTAAGTCCATTGAACGTGACATGTTTTTTTTCCTTCTTCCATCTGCCTCTGCATACCTCTAAGAGAGGAAGTCAGATGCATGACCTTTTCCAGTTCCCTTGAGGCTTTTCTCCAGCAAAACGCCTTTCGATATTTTGCTGAGCATCTGAGCTAATTGAATCTAAAAGATTGTGTGTGAACTTGGGGCTGTGGTAATGAAAGCAGAGCCGCCTGCCTATAAAAGGTTCAGAAATTGATAGAAAAGATGGGCGAACCCTCTGACAATTTACCTCAGACACAGCATCTAAAGGGCAATCTCCCACCCTGCTGGATGCTCTGTGGGAGCCAAAAGGGCACCAAGGGATGAGTGCTGACTTACAGCCTCCAACCCGCTGATCCGGCCATCTACTTCAGCAGATATCAATTATATAATCAATAGTTCATGCACTTCGGCTGGAAATATAGTGAGAATGAGTCTGAAATCAGGATATTTTGTCTGCAACAGCGGAAATAGTATATAGGTCCACTCTCAGTTCAATTAAAACACAGATGGACAAAAATTGCCTCCTGCTGTGTTCCTTCTTCCCATTTATGAATTTGGGAATAAAGGCAGTTGGACGTTAAAGCCATTAAAGAAAGAACAGTGTTCCTGTGAACAAATACTGCTCAGAGGCGATTGAACATTTGACTGTTAATACTGGCCAGACTATCTGTGTCAAGAGTTCGCAGCAGTGTTCACCAGTTGTTTACATCCCGTCGGTCGCTATGGTGAGCGATGCCTTGTGTTACATGACCACAGCAGTGCTCTCCAAAGTAAGCACCCGGAGGTATTCTACATCGTTGCAGGACACTTCAGCCACGTAGATCTGAGACACTGTCTGCGTTGCACCAGCATGTCACCATTCCAACGCGAGGAAATGAAACGCTGGGCCGCATCTACACCAACAGATGAGCTGCATACCCATCAGTATCCCCTCCCTCGGCCTCTTTGACCACATCTCCAATATGAATGTTCTAGCCTAACAACCGGTCATAAAACCAAACAAACCACTGCAGAGAACAGTCACGTTGTGGCGCAGAGATGCCAACTCTGCGCTACAGGACGGATTTTAGTGCACTGACTGGCAGATCGTCAGACAGGCAGCTACAAGTGATGGAGCAGTGGACTTGGAGGAATACGCCCTGTCTGTCTTCCGCTACATCCACAAGTGCGTCAAGGATGTTACCTCCACCAAGGAAGTCATCATCAATTCCAGCCAGAAACCCTGGCTGAACGCAGAGGTCCGGTCTCTGAGATGTGAATTTCAGATCTGGAGACAGAGTCGCACTCAGAGCAGAGGAACCTGACAGCGAGCATAAAGAGGGCAAAGGCTGCATCTGGCCAAAAATCCAGAGACACCTGTCATCTAGTGACTGACAGGGCATGTGGATGGGCATTAAGTGTCTCATGGACTACAATCCCAAAGACTTCCAATGTCCCAGTGACCCCTTTCTACCAGATGACTTAAACGCCTTCTGGCCACATTTGGAGGATTCCAGCTCTCACTTCCAACCCTGTTCTTACGACATGGTTGTTCAATTGTTGTTCAATTCTGACACTTCTCACTAGATTATAGAATGGGAGGGTGGCCCTTACATACATGACCGGTCTCTCCTTTTTCTTGCCTTTTGGTCTACCTCAGGGTGACCAGGGTACCCTAGAGGTGATCTAATTTCCTTTCCGGAAGGTGGCTCATACATACAGGCACCAAGATCACCAAAAGGGGACAATACAAAGAAATGCCAGCACGCAAGTGCCTAGTGACAGGCCTGAATGACTGTCAACCGGTTGCCCTCACCCAGAATGTCACAAAGTGCCTGGAGAGACACACATACAGGATTTCAAAGACATAAATGTGGACCCACACCAGTACGCATACGAGAGCAGTTGATCCACTAGTGATGCCACTGCCACTGCAGTGGTTCACACAACCCTCACCCACCTGGAGAACAAAGACACTTATACCCGCCTTCTTTTTGAGAATTTCCCATCGGCATTAAACACAGTAGTCCCAGACACACTGGTACAGAAACTTGCAGCGCTCAGACTGAGCTCTTCAATGTACTGGGTCTACTGGGTCCTGGAGGTCCTGATAGGCAAGCCACAGTCTGAAAATCCTCAACATCTCTTTCTCCACTATCATTCTTCAGCACAGGTTTCTCCCAGGGCTTTGAGCTGAGCCCTCACATGTTCACCCTGCTGAAGCACAACTGCTCAACTAAACATCTGAATTGTCAGGTTGTGAAGTTCGCAGACGACACAGCAGTGGTGGGTCGCATCACCAACAACGATGAGTCCCCATACAGACAGTTGGTGGAGCACCTGGAGACCTGGAGCACCTGCAGACAACAGTCTCAGCATCAATGTAACAAGACCAAAGAGATGATTGTTGACTTTAGGAAGCGTGGACCACCCCCTTCCCCGCTGAACATCAGAGGAACAGCTGTGGAGGTTGTCTCCAGCTGCAGATACCTGGGCGTGAACCTCATCAAGGACCTGACCTGGAGCAGCAACACAAGGTCCATCAGGGGCCTACCACTGTTGGAACAAAGGTGGATGACCGAGGGCGACTCCACTGTTGGAAGAACATCATCATACAAAAAACAGAAACAGAAAAAACAACAAATACATATTGACAAAACACAAAGCTTCTGGGAGAACGTCCTTTGGACAGATGAGACAAAACTGGAGCTTTTTCACAAGGCTCTACGTTCACAGACACAAAAATGAAGTGTAACCCTCTGACTGCTCCTAACACTTTAAGGAAGCGGAGATTATTTAAACGGGATGAAAGTTAGTTCCTATTCTGGACTTGATGAGAAAATTGGCTTAAATGTATTTGTCTGGCACTTGATGCAGTCAACAGTCTGACAGTGTGAGGGAATCTTTATTACAACCGCAGAATAAGAATCCGGCAACTGATGAAAAAAATGAATGATGAATTATGCTTCAATTTATATATTGCTGATATTTTTTCAGATCCTGTCAACTTACAATTGACTGGACCAGTTAAGGTAACAAAACACCCACTGAGATGCGGCGACTGAGCCAAAAACACAAGAGCTCTGATTTCTCTGGTCAGGGGAAGAAACAAAACAAAGAAAAGAAAAGATGATTTTTAAAGAGTGCACAGTCCTACCGCCCTCTTTAACAAGGAAAGTCCAGGAGAAGTAGTCCATAGAGACACCAGGCAGGAAAGCAACCAGAATGGAGGTGAAGATGGGTATCATCAGAAGATGGTGGAGGAACGTAAGGTCCACCGAAGATGCCATCAAAAACAAACAAAAAACAAACAAACAAAAAGCATTGAATTCTAAGCAGGCCAGCACAGCTCTAACATTAGCCATGACTGTCAATATGAAAAGGTTAAAAGGGTAAAAAGGTTCATTTGATATTTTTGGGTATAGATAATGGATGGATGATATTTTTGGGTTATTTTTGATTTACTACTGTTTCCATTGCAGATTTTCTTTTTCTTTATTTGTTTTGTTGTGAATCTAGAGGTAACGGAAACGTGCCTCCTGTCTAACAAAGAGCGATTGTAAAGTGCAGGATTATCCTGGACAGATAACAGTTGTCTGCAGTCCTCCTCTCCACCACGCCTTCAAACCCCTCCTGCCTGCAGCCAATCACGGAGCCAGGTTTTCTGATCAGCTGGTTAAATCTGTTAATCTGTTTGCAGTAACAAACTGGCAGAACATCTCCAACATCCTGCTGCACACTCAGGATCTGAGCTTCCTCAGGAAGTTGGCCCATCACCTTCTTGTGCACAGCCAGGCTTCTTCCAGTCCAGTGTGCTGCTGATGATCACACCCAGGTAGCTCTCCACTGTTTTGATGTGCCTTCCCTGGATGCAAAGGGGCTGTGGAGCTAAGTCGATCACCATCTCCCTGGTCTTATCAATGTTCAGCGGCAGGGTAGCTTCCCCTGCCCACCACCCGTCTGTACTCCCCCCTCCTGTCCACCACTTATACACCCCACCACCGCAGTCATCAGAGAACTCTGCAGGAGTTGTACACATACTAGTCTTGTACAGACAGCCAGCGGTGTATGAGGGGAACAGGAAGTGCGGCAGCACAGTCCCCTGCAGAGCTACTACATCACTCACCACCTGCCCGGCAGAGCACCTCAGTGACCTAGGAGAGGATGGGCAACCTGACACCCGTCCTCCGGTCCTTGTCACCCAGACACAGAGGCTTGACACACTGGAGAAATAAAACAGAAGTGATTCTCACCATGTTGCCAAAACCATCCAGGTGTGAATGCACCTGCTGCAGCAGAGAGAAGCACATGTGTCAAACTCAGGCCCGCGGGCCACGTAACTATTCATGTTACCCGCTAGAGATAAAAAAAAAAAAGTCATGATTGACTAATCAAAGCCGCTGCTCTCCATCAGTTATTTTTTATTGTTATATTTGTCAGCTTTCAGATATTTAGGTCACCATTGTGGACTTTTCCTTCTGTAAAGGGTACCAACAACTAATAGTGTGTAAGTCTATATATAAAAAATATTAAAGTCAAACCTATAGTGACACGTCTCTCAGAATGCAGAAAGCTCAAATTCACCATCCTCCTTCGTAAACGAGGACATGATGGCCATTAAAGATGGGAAGTTGATCTGACGTTAGAGCTGTCGGATTTCAAGTACTGCTTTTCACCTAAATATTTATTTTCTTTTCAACAAGACATATTTAACGCTAGTAAAGAGCAAATTATGTGAAGAGTCATACTTTCATATTATTGTGTGGTCCTGATTCGATGTTCACTTCCATCAAGTGTGAGAGATTTGTTGCTTGAGTCCTTTCTGTCTTTGCTTGTCCACAAGACGAAAATGAAAACGTTGTAATGCCTGTGGAGAAAGGTGGAGAGCTTGATAACAGTAGCACCAGTGCAGTTGACACCTTCCACCTACAAGGACTCATCTTGTGAAGAACACAAGCACAAACACACACTTTCCCTTACTGATTCAAGCTTTAGAAGAGCACCATTTCCTTTTAAAGCTGCAGCACCCGAACTGTTATTAACTGCAGAATAGTATCATTACAAATGCATTAGTGACGTCGACCCTGTACACAGATGTCCTTAAACACCAACATTTTCCTGGTTTGAACGTGACAACAGTTTTGATCAGAATCACTTAGCCTATTCTGACCTGAGGCCTTGTTTATGATCATCCTTCTAAAGCCTCCCAACCTCCCAAACGCTCCCAACAGGAAAACCTCTTTAAAAAAGCAGAAGCTTTGAATCTACCTTCATGTGTGACATTAAAACCACATTGAAAGTGATTGTTATTTTTGAAATTGAAATCCCTTTTTCAAACAATAATGATACTGAATCCATGTTGATTCATCTAAAAGTTATTCAGAGTAACATTTTCGTGACTTAAAAGCTGAAACAATGTTAGCTCAACATTGCTGATGCATCTATCTTCTAAAGTAGGGCTGGGCGATGCAGATGAATGGATCATCACTGGCTTGTCATCAACGTCTGCAGCGGTCTTTTAATCACACAGTCACTGTATGAGGGCGTGCTGATACAGAGAAACATCTTGAACATGCAGCTCAGCAGACATCAAGGACTCAGCCAGCTCTGATCTAAACACCTGGGAGACGAACTGGGACCGTGGGCTTTCAGCACCCTCTTGCCAAACTGGCTGCTTGATTTCCTCACTGACAGGCCACAGTTAGTGGGGGTCGGACAGAGCTTCTCCAGGGTCACCACCTTCAGCACAGGCTCCCTTTAGAGCTGTGTCCTGAGTCTTCTGCTGCTCACTCTGATGACACTTGACTGTCTTCTCAGGCGCACCACTAATCACACTGTGAAATTTGCGGATGACACAACAGTGGTGGGCCTTATCAGGGACAGCGACTCGGCCTACAGAGAGAAGGTGGAGCAGCTGGTGGGCTGGTGCAGAAAACCTGATCCTGAATGTGGACAAGACCAAAGAAAGAAGGACCAGCCCAGCCATGCTGCACTACTCATTAACAACAAGACGTGGAGGTGGTCAGCAGGACAAAGTTCCTGCTGGGGTGAACATCACAGACGAACTCACCTGGTTGGGAAAACACTGCATCACTGGGGGACACAGCAGCGGATGTTCTTCCTGCGGAGGATGAGAAGAGCACACCTGCCCCCACCCATCCTCACCACATTCTAAGGAAGCACCTTGGAGAGCATCCTGACCAGCTGTATCTCTGTGTGGCGTGGAGGCTCCAGTGGCTCTGACTGGATGGATATGAGGAGCGCGGTGAGGACAGCAGAGAGCATCACTGGGACTTCTCTCTCCTCCATTCAGGTCATTGGACTGAACCGCTGTACATGTTGGGCCTGGAAGATCTGCAACGATTCCTCCCACCCCCATCATGAACCGTGAACCTCTGGAAAGAGGTTCCACAGCATGCGGTGTAGCACCACCAGGTTCTACAACAGCTTTGTCCCCCCCAGGCCATCAGGCTGTTAAACACTTTTGTACATATCTAAAATACATATCATGTATATTTATTTCCACTCTGCCTGCAGATGTTTGCACATACATCCTTGAGAGTATTTGATGCTGAACAAAACAATGTAATCCAAAACAGTAAAAACAAACATTATTTTAAAGTAGTTTCTTTATAGGTTCATTGAAAATGTCTGTGTAAATAATAAAACATGTTATTTTCTTAACACTCCAAAACGTAGGACAAAACAAAACATGTAAAAATATGCATTTACTTTTGCCGACACATCATGAAGACTAGGAAAGCTGACATCGCGACTATGGCATGTGTATTGCACCAGCACTCTCCTTAAAACATATTTTTCTAACAAAACATATATGTAACAAACATGCAAAACGCACAGACTACACACAAAAGACATGGATAAACATTCTGTTTATTCTGATGAGATTTATCGGGTTTATGGTAATGTGATTATTTTCATCATTGGTTGCATTCTGTTTTGTTTTATACTAATAAAACCCCAGATCTTTTACGGTAGTGAAGTCAGCGCGAGTCATCGGCCGCTCCGCTGTAGCCACTGGTTGCACTGCTGAGAGGAACCACACATGTGTTCCTGGTGGTAATCGCTGATATTCAGGCTACTAAATCAATTTGCAAAATAATGTGTGTAAAAACACTCCTTACCATGCATGGACAAAAAACTGAAGTCTCCTCCTCAGTGTACAGTCTGTTCTTTTTCCTCTTTCCACACTGGTTTTTGTGCATGTGTTTGCTAGCTTTCCAAATCTGATCAGTAAAATAGAGATCATCTCTCTTTCCCTCTTCAGATCAGGGTAAGCGGCGTAATATAAGACAAATAATGAAAGACAAACAGTCCCCAATTCAGTTCTGGTAGTCCTCAATTCAGTTCTGGTAGTCCCCAATTCAGTTGTGGTAGTCCTCAATTCAGCTCTGGTAGTCCTCAATTCAGTTCTGGTAGTCCTCAAGTCAGCTTTTGTAAATCTCAATTCAGTTCTGGTAGTCCTCAATTCAGCTCTGGTAGTCCTCAATTCAGTTCTGGTAGTCCTCAATTCAGTTCTGGTAGTCCTCAATTCAGTTCTTATAGTCCTCAATTCAGTTCTGGTAGTCCTCAATTCAGTTCTGGTAGTCCTCAATTCAGTTCTGGTAGTCCTCAATTCAGTTCTGGTAGTCCTCAATTCAGCTTTTGTAGTCCTCAATTCAGTTCTGGTAGTCCTCAAGTCAGCTTTTGTAAATCTCAATTCAGTTCTGGTAGTCCTCAATTCAGCTCTGGTAGTCCTCAATTCAGTTCTGGTAGTCCCCAATTCAGTTGTGGTAGTCCTCAATTCAACTCTGGTAGTCCTCAATTCAGTTTTGGTAGTCCTCAATTCAGTTCTTGTAGTCCTCAATTCAGTTCTGGTAGTCCTCAATTCAGTTCTGGTAGTCTTCAAGTCAGCTTTTTTAAATCTCAATTCAGTTCTGGTTGTCCTCAAATCAGCTTTTGTAAATCTCAATTCAGTTCTGGTAGTCCTCAATTCAGTTCTGGTAGTCCTCAATTCAGCTTTGGTAGTCCTCAATTCATTTCTGGTAGTCCTCAATTCAGTTCTGTTAGTCCCCAATTTAGTTCTGGTTGTCCTCAATTCAGTTCTGGTTTTCCTCAATTCAGTTCTGATAGTCCTCAATTCAGCTCTGGTAGTCCTCAATTCAGCTCTGGTAGTCCTCAATTCAGTTCTGGTTTTCCTCAATTCAGTTCTGGTTGTCCTTAATTCACATCTGGTAGTCCTCAATTCAGTTCTGGTTGTCTTCAATTCAGTTCTAGTACTCCTCAATTCAGTTCTGGTAGTCCTCAATTCTGTTCTGGTACTCCTCAATTCATTTCCTTTTGTCCTCAAGTAAGCTCATGTAGTCCTCCATTCAGTTCTGGTTGTCTTCAATTCAGTTCTGGTTGTCCTCAAGTCAGCTTATGTAGTCCTCCATTCAGTTCTGGTACTCCTCAATTCTGTTCTGGTAGTCCTCAATTCAGCTTTGGTAGTCCTCAATTCAGCTTTGGTCGTCCTCAATTCAGTTCTGGTTGTCCTCAAGTCAGCTTTGGTAGTCCTCAATTCAGTTCTGGTAGTTCTAAATTGAGTTCTGGTAGTCCTCAATTCAGTTCTGGTTTTCCTCAATTCAGTTCTGATAGTCATCAATTCAGCTCTGGTAGTCCTCAATTCAGCTCTGGTTGTCCTCAATTCAGCTCTGGTTTTCTTCAATTCAGTTCTGGTTGTCCTTAATTCACATATGGTAGTACTCAATTCAGTTCTGGTTGTCCTCAATTCAGTTCTGGTACTCCTCAATTCACTTCTGGTAGTCCTCAATTCAGTTCTGGTTGTCCTCAATTCCGTTCCTTTTGTCCTCACGTCAGCTCTTGTAGTCCTCAATTCAGTTCTGGTTGTCCTCAAGTCAGCTCATGTAGTCCTCCATTCAGTTCTGGTTGTCCTCAATTCTGTTCTGGTAGTCCTCAATTCAGTTCGGGAAGTCCTACATTCAGATCTGGTAGTCCTCAATTCAGTTCTGGTTGTCCTCAATTCAGATCTGGTAGTCCTCAATGCAGCTCTGGTAGTCCTCAATTCAGATCTGGAAGTCCTCCATTCAGTTATGGTTGTCCTCAACTCAGTTCTGGTAGTCCTCAATTCAGTTCTGGTTTTCCTCAATTCAGTTCTGTTTGTCCTCCATTCAGTTTTGGTAGTCCCCAATTCAGTTCTGTTTGTCCTCAATTAAGTTCTGGTAGTCCTCAATTCAGTTCTGGTAGTCCTCAATTCAGCTTTGGTAGTCCTCAATTCAGTTCTGGTTGTCCTCAAGTCAGCTTTTGTAGTTCTCAATTCAGTTCTGGTTGTCCTCATTTCAGATCTGGTAGTCCTCAATTCAGGTCTGGTTGTCCTCAATTCAGTTCTGGTAGTCCTCAATTGAGCTCTGGTAGTCCTAAATTAAGATCTGGTAGTCCTCAATTCAGTTCTGGTTCTCCTCAATTTAGATTTGCTTGTCCTCAATTCAGATCTGGTAGTTCTCAATGCACCTCTGGTAGTCCTCAATTCAGTTCTGGTAGTCCTCAATTCAATTCTGGTTGTCCTGAATTCAGTTCTGGTTGTCCTCTATTCAGCTCTGGTAGTCCTCAATTCAGTTCTGGTTTTCCTCAATTCAGTTCTAGTACTCCTCAATTCAGTTCTGGTAGTCCTCAATTCTGTTCTGGTACTCCTCAATTCAGTTCCTTTTGTTCTCAAGTCAGCTCATGTAGTCCTCCATTCAGTTCTGGTTGTCTTCAATTCAGTTCTGGTTGTCCTCAAGTCAGCTCATGTAGTCCTCCATTCAGTTCTGGTTGTCCTCAATTCTGTTCTGGTAGTCCTCAATTCTGTTCTGGTAGTCCTCAATTCAGCTTTGGTAGTCCTCAATTAAGATTTGGTAGTCCTCAATTCAGTTCTGGTAGTCCTCAATTCAGCTTTGGTAGTCTTCAATTCAGTTCATGTAGTGCTCAATTCAGTTCTGGTAGTCCTCAATTCAGTTCTGGTAGACCTCAATTCAGTTCTGTTTGTGCTCAGTTCAGTTCTGGTTGTGCCTTATTCAGTTCTGGTTGTCCTCAATTCAGCTTTGGTAGTCCTCAATTCAATTCTGGTAGTCCTCAATTCAGCTTTGGTAGTCCTCAATTCGGTTCTGGTTGTCCACAAGTCAGCTTTGGTAGTCCTCAATTCAGTTCTGGTAGTTCTAAATTGAGTTCTGGTAGTCCTCAATTCAGTTCTGGTTTTCCTCAATTAAGTTCTGATAGTCCTCAATTCAGCTCTGGCTGTCCTCAAGTCAGCTCTGGAATTCCTCAATTCAGTTCTGGATTTCCTCAATTCAGTTCTGGTTGTCCTTAATTCACATCTGGTAGTCCTCAATTCAGTTCTGGTTGTCCTCAATTCTTTTCTGGTACTCCTTAATTCAGGTCTGGTAGTCCTCAATTCAGTTCTGGTTGTCCTCAATTCAGTTCTGGTTGTCCTCAAGTCAGCTCATGTAGTCCTCAATTCAGTTCTGGTTGTCCTCAATTCCGTTCTGGTAGTCCTCAATTCAGTTCGGGAAGTCCTACATTCAGATCTGGTAGTCCTCAATTCAGTTCTGGTTGTCCTCAATTCAGATCTGGTAGTCCTCAATGCAGCTCTGGTAGTCCTCAATTCAGATCTGGTAGTCTTCCATTCAGTTATGGTTGTCCTCAACTCAGTTCTGGTAGTCCTCATTTCAGTTCTGGTTTTCCTCAATTCAGTTCTGGTTGTCCTCAATTCAGTTCTGTTTGTGCTCAGTTCAGTTCTGGTAGTCCCCCATTCAGTTCTGGTAGTCCTCAATTCAGGTCTGGTAGTCCTCTATTCAGCTCTGGTAGTCTGAAAATTCAGTTCTGGTAGTTTTCAATTCAGCTTTGGTAGTCCTCAATTCAGTTCTGTTTGTCCTCAAGTCAGCTTTTGTAGTCCTCAGTTCAGTTCTGGTAGTCCTAAATTGAGTTCTGGTAGTCCTCAATTCAGTTCTGGTTTTCCTCAATTCAGTTCTGGTAGTCCTCAATTCACATCTGGTAGTCCTTAATTCAGTTCTGGTAGTCCTCAATTCACATCTGGTAGTCCTCAATTCAGTTCTGGTTGTCCTCAATTCAGTTCTAGTACTCATCAATTCAGTTCTGGTAGTCCTCAATTCAGTTCTGGTACTCCTCAATTATGTTCCTTTTGTCCTCAAGTCAGCTCATGTAGTCCTCCATTCAGTTCTGGTTGTCTTCAATTCAGTTCTGGTTGTCCTCAAGTCAGCTCATGTAGTCCTCCAATCAGTTCTGGTTTTCCTCAATTCAGTTCTGGTAGTCCTCAATTGAGCTCTGGTAGTCCTAAATTCAGATCTGGTAGTCCTCAATTCAGTTCTGGTTCTCCTCAATTCAGATTTGCTTGTCCTCAATTCAGATCTGGTAGTTCTCAATGCACCTCTGGTAGTACTCATTTCAGTTCTGGTAGTCCTCAATTCAATTCTGGTTGTCCTGAATTCAGTTCTGGTTGTCCTCTATTCAGGTGTGGTAGTCCTCAATTCAGTTCTGGTAGTCCTCAATTCAGCTCTAGTAGTCCTCAATTCAGTTCTGGTTGTCCTCAATCCAGCTTTGGTAGTCCTAAATTCAATTCTGGTAGTCCTCAATTCAGCTTTGGTAGTCCCCAATTCAGTTCTGGTAGTCCTCAATTCAGCTTTGGTATTCCTATATTGAGTTCTGGTAGTCCTTAATTCAGCTCTGCTAGTCCTCAATTCAGCTCATGTAGTCCTCCATTCAGTTCTGGTTGTCCTCAATTCCGTTCTGGTAGTCCTCAATTCAGTTCGGGAAGTCCTACATTCAGATCTGGTAGTCCTCAATTCAGTTCTGGTTGTCCTCAATTCAGATCTGGTAGTCCTCAATGCAGCTCTGGTAGTCCTCAATTCAGATCTGGTAGTCTTCCATTCAGTTATGGTTGTCCTCAACTCAGTTCTGGTAGTCCTCATTTCAGTTCTGGTTTTCCTCAATTCAGTTCTGGTTGTCCTCAATTCAGTTCTGTTTGTGCTCAGTTCAGTTCTGGTAGTCCCCCATTCAGTTCTGGTAGTCCTCAATTCAGGTCTGGTAGTCCTCTATTCAGCTCTGGTAGTCCTCAATTCAGTTCTGGTAGTTCTCAATTCAGCTTTGGTAGTCCTCAATTCAGTTCTGTTTGTCCTCAAGTCAGCTTTTGTAGTCCTCAGTTCAGTTCTGGTAGTCCTAAATTGAGTTCTGGTAGTCCTCAATTCAGTTCTGGTTTTCCTCAATTCAGTTCTGGTAGTCCTCAATTCACATCTGGTAGTCCTTAATTCAGTTCTTGTAGTCCTCAATTCACATCTGGTAGTCCTCAATTCAGTTCTGGTTGTCCTCAATTCAGTTCTAGTACTCATCAATTCAGTTCTGGTAGTCCTCAATTCAGTTCTGGTACTCCTCAATTATGTTCCTTTTGTCCTCAAGTCAGCTCATGTAGTCCTCCATTCAGTTCTGGTTGTCTTCAATTCAGTTCTGGTTGTCCTCAAGTCAGCTCATGTAGTCCTCCAATCAGTTCTGGTTTTCCTCAATTCAGTTCTGGTAGTCCTCAATTGAGCTCTGGTAGTCCTAAATTCAGATCTGGTAGTCCTCAATTCAGTTCTGGTTCTCCTCAATTCAGATTTGCTTGTCCTCAATTCAGATCTGGTAGTTCTCAATGCACCTCTGGTAGTACTCATTTCAGTTCTGGTAGTCCTCAATTCAATTCTGGTTGTCCTGAATTCAGTTCTGGTTGTCCTCTATTCAGGTGTGGTAGTCCTCAATTCAGTTCTGGTAGTCCTCAATTCAGCTTTAGTAGTCCTCAATTCAGTTCTGGTTGTCCTCAATCCAGCTTTGGTAGTCCTTAATTCAATTCTGGTAGTCCTCAATTCAGCTTTGGTAGTCCCCAATTCAGTTCTGGTAGTCCTCAATTCAGCTTTGGTATTCCTAAATTGAGTTCTGGTAGTCCCTAATTCAGCTCTGCTAGTCCTCAATTCAGCTCATGTAGTCCTCAATTCAGTTCTGGTTTTCCTAAATTCAGTTCAGATATTCCTCAATTCAACTCTGGTAGTCCTCAATTCAGTTCTGGTTTTCCTCAATTCAGTTCTGGTTGTCCTCAATTCACATCTGGTAGTCCTCAATTCAGTTCTGGTTGTCCTCAATTCAGTTCTAGTACTCCTCAATTCATTTCTGGTAGTCCTCAATTCTGTTCTGGTACTCCTCAATTCAGTTCCTTTTGTCCTCAAGTCAGCTCATGTAGTCCTCCATTCAGTTCTGGTTTTCTTCAATTCAGTTCTGGTTGTCCTCAAGTCAGCTCATGAAGTCCTCCATTCAGTTCTGGTACTCCTCAATTCTGTTCTGGTAGTCCTCAATTCAGCTTTGGTAGTCCTCAATTCAGATTTGGTAGTGCTCAATTCAGTTCTGGTAGTCCTCAATTCAGCTTTGGTAGTCTTCACTTCAGTTCTGGTAGTGCTCAAGTCAGTTCTGGTAGTCCTCAATTCAGTTCTGGTAGACCTCAATTCAGTTCTGTTTGTGCTCAGTTCAGTTCTGGTAGTGCCTAATTCAGTTCTGGTTGTCCTCAATTCAGCTTTGGTAGTCCTCAATTCAATTCTGGTAGTCCTCAATTGAGTTCTGGTAGTCCTCAATTCAGTTCTGGTTTTCCTCAATTCAGTTCTGATAGTCCTCAATTCAGCTCTGGTAGTCCTCAATTCAGCTCTGGTAGTCCTCAATTCAGTTCTAGTTTTCCTCAATTCAGTTCTGGTTGTCCTTAATTCACATATGGTAGTCCTCAATTCAGTTCTGGTTGTCCTCAATTCAGTTCTGGTACTCCTCAATTCACTTCTGGTAGTCCTCAATTCAGTTCTGGTTGTCCTCATTTCAGTTCCTTTTGTCCTCAAGTCAGCTCTTGTAGTCCTCCATTCAGTTCTGGTTGTCCTGAATTCAGTTCTGGTTGTCCTCAAGTCAGCTCATGTAGTCCTCCATTCAGTTCTGGTTGTCCTCAATTCCGTTCTGGTAGTCCTCAATTCAGTTCGGGAAGTCCTAAATTCAGATCTGGTAGTCCTCAATTCAGTTCTGGTTGTCCTCAATTCAGATCTGGTAGTCCTCAATGCAGCTCTGGTAGTCCTCAATTCAGATCTGGAAGTCCTCCATTCAGTTATGGTTGTCCTCAATTCAGTTCTGGTGTTCCTCAATTCAGTTCTGTTTAAGCTCAGTTCAGTTCTGGTAGTCCCCAATTCAGTTCTGGTAGTCCTCAATTCAATTCTGGTAGTCCTCAATTCAGCTTTGGTAGTCCTCAATTCAGTTCTGGTTGTCCTCAAGTCAGCTTTGGTAGTCCTCAATTCAGTTCTGGTAGTCCTAAATTGAGTACTGGTAGTCCTCAATTCAGTTCTGGTTTTCCTCAATTCAGTTCTGATAGTCCTCAATTCAGCTCTGGTAGTCCTCAATTCAGCTCTGGTAGTCCTCAATTCAGTTCTGGTTTTCCTCAATTCAGTTCTGGTTGTCCTTAATTCACATCTGGTAGTCCTCAATTCAGTTCTGGTTGTCCTCAATTCTTTTCTGGTAGTCCTCAATTCAGTTCTGGTAGTCCTCAATTCAGTTCTGGTTGTCCTCAATTCAGTTCCTTTTGTCCTCAAGTCAGCTCATGTAGTCCTCCATTCAGTTCTGGTTGTCTTCAATTCAGTTCTGGTTGTCCTCAAGTCAGCTCTAGTAGTCCTCAATTCAGTTCTAGTTGTCCTCAAGTCAGCTCATGTAGTCCCCCATTCAGTTCTGGTGTTCTTCAATTCAGTTCTGGTAGTCCTCAATTCAGCTTTGGTAGTCCTCAATTCAGTTCTGGTAGTCCTAACATTCAGTTCTGGTTGTCCTCAATTCAGATCTGGTAGTCCTCAATTCAGTTCTTGTAGTCCTCAATTCAGTTCTGGTTGTCCTCAATTCAGATCTGGTAGTCCTCAATTCAGTTCTGGTAGTCCTCAATTCAGTTCTTGTAGTCCTCAATTCAGTTCTGGTAGTCCTCAAATTCAGTTCTGGTAGTCCTCAATTCCGGTCTGGTAGTCTTCAATTCAGTTCTGGTAGTCCTCAATTCAGTTCTTGTAGTCCTCAACTCAGTTCTGGTAGTCCCCAATTCAGTTCTGGTAGTCCTCAATTTAGCTTTGGTAGTCCTCAATTGAGTTCTGGTAGTCGTCAATTCAGCTCTGGTAGTCCTCAATTCAGCTCTGGTAGTACTCAATTCAGTTCTGGTAGTCCTCAAGTCAGCTCATGTAGTCCCCAATTCAGTTCTGGTAGTCCCCAATTCAGTTCTGGTAGTCCTCAATTTAGCTCTGGTAGTCCTCAATTGAGTTCTGGTAGTCGTCAATAAAGTTCTGGTAGTCCTTAATTCAGCTACTTTTGTCCTCAAGTCAGCTCATGTAGTCCTCCATTCAGTTCTGGTAGTCCTCAATTGAGCTCTGGTAGTCCTAAATTCAGATCTGGTAGTCCTCAATTCAGTTCTGGTTCTCCTCAGTTCAGATTTGCTGGTCCTTACTTTAGATCTGGTAGTTCTCAATGCACCTCTGGTAGTACTCAATTCAGTTCTGGTAGTCCTCAATTCAATTCTGGTTGTCCTGAATTCAGTTCTGGTTGTCCTCTATTCAGGTGTGGTAGTCCTCAATTCAGTTCTGGTAGTCCTCAATTCAGTTCTAGTAGTCCTCAATTCAGTTCTGGTTGTCCTCAATCCAGCTTTGGTAGTCCTCAATTCAATTCTGGTAGTCCTCAATTCAGCTTTGGTAGTCCCCAATTCAGTTCTGGTAGTCCTCAATTCAGCTTTGGTATTCCTAAATTGAGTTCTGGTAGTCCTTAATTCAGCTCTGCTAGTCCTCAATTCAGCTCTGGTAGTCCTCAATTCAGTTCTGGTTTTCCTCAATTCAGTTCAGATAGTCCTCAATTCAGCTCTGGTAGTCCTCAATTCAGTTCTGGTTTTCCTCAATTCAGTTCTGGTTGTCCTCAATTCACATCTGGTAGTCCTCAATTCAGTTCTGGTTGTCCTCAATTCAGTTCTAGTACTCCTCAATTCAGTTCTGGTAGTCCTCAATTCTGTTCTGGTACTCCTCAATTCAGTTCCTTTTTGTCCTCAAGTCAGCTCATGTAGTCCTCCATTCAGTTCTGGTTGTCTTCAATTCAGTTCTGGTTGTCCTCAAGTCAGCTCATGTAGTCCTCCATTCAGTTCTTTTACTTCTCAATTCTGTTCTGGTAGTCCTCAATTCAGCTTTGGTAGTCCTCAATTCAGATTTGGTAGTCCTCAATTCAGTTCTGGTAGTCCTCAATTCAGCTTTGGTAGTCCTCAAGTAAGTTCTGGGTGTCCTCAATTCAGTTCTGGTACTCTTCAATTCACTTCTGGTAGTCCTCAATTCAGTTCTGGTTTCCTCAATTCAGTTCCTTTTGTCCTCAAGTCAGCTCATGTAGTCCCCCATTCAGTTCTGGTGTTCTTCAATTCAGTTCTGGTAGTCCTCAATTCAGCTTTGGTAGTCCTCAATTCAGTTCTGGTAGTCCTAACATTCAGTTCTGGTTGTCCTCAATTCAGATCTGGTAGTCCTCAATTCAGTTCTTGTAGTCCTCAATTCAGTTCTGGTTGTCCTCAATTCAGATCTGGTAGTCCTCAATTCAGTTCTGGTAGTCCTCAATTCAGTTCTTGTAGTCCTCAATTCAGTTCTGGTAGTCCTCAAATTCAGTTCTGGTAGTCCTCAATTCCGGTCTGGTAGTCTTCAATTCAGATCTGGTAGTCCTCAATTCAGTTCTTGTAGTCCTCAACTCAGTTCTGGTAGTCCCCAATTCAGTTCTGGTAGTCCTCAATTTAGCTTTGGTAGTCCTCAATTGAGTTCTGGTAGTCGTCAATTCAGCTCTGGTAGTCCTCAATTCAGCTCTGGTAGTACTCAATTCAGTTCTGGTAGTCCTCAAGTCAGCTCATGTAGTCCCCAATTCAGTTCTGGTAGTCCCCAATTCAGTTCTGGTAGTCCTCAATTTAGCTCTGGTAGTCCTCAATTGAGTTCTGGTAGTCGTCAATAAAGTTCTGGTAGTCCTCAATTCAGCTCTGGTAGTCCTCAATTCAGCTACTTTTGTCCTCAAGTCAGCTCATGTAGTCCTCCATTCAGTTCTGGTAGTCCTCAATTGAGCTCTGGTAGTCCTAAATTCAGATCTGGTAGTCCTCAATTCAGTTCTGGTTCTCCTCAATTCAGATTTGCTGGTCCTCACTTCAGATCTGGTAGTTCTCAATGCACCTCTGGTAGTACTCAATTCAGTTCTGGTAGTCCTCAATTCAATTCTGGTTGTCCTGAATTCAGTTCTGGTTGTCCTCTATTCAGGTGTGGTAGTCCTCAATTCAGTTCTGGTAGTCCTCAATTCAGTTCTAGTAGTCCTCAATTCAGTTCTGGTTGTCCTCAATCCAGCTTTGGTAGTCCTCAATTCAATTCTGGTAGTCCTCAATTCAGCTTTGGTAGTCCCCAATTCAGTTCTGGTAGTCCTCAATTCAGCTTTGGTATTCCTAAATTGAGTTCTGGTAGTCCTTAATTCAGCTCTGCTAGTCCTCAATTCAGCTCTGGTAGTCCTCAATTCAGTTCTGGTTTTCCTCAATTCAGTTCAGATAGTCCTCAATTCAGCTCTGGTAGTCCTCAATTCAGTTCTGGTTTTCCTCAATTCAGTTCTGGTTGTCCTCAATTCACATCTGGTAGTCCTCAATTCAGTTCTGGTTGTCCTCAATTCAGTTCTAGTACTCCTCAATTCAGTTCTGGTAGTCCTCAATTCTGTTCTGGTACTCCTCAATTCAGTTCCTTTTTGTCCTCAAGTCAGCTCATGTAGTCCTCCATTCAGTTCTGGTTGTCTTCAATTCAGTTCTGGTTGTCCTCAAGTCAGCTCATGTAGTCCTCCATTAAGTTCTGGTTGTCCTCAATTCCGTTCTGGTAGTCCACAATTCAGTTCGGGAAGTCCTAAATTCAGATCTGGTAGTCCTCAATTCAGTTCTGGTTGTCCTCAATTCAGATCTGGTAGTCCTCAATGCAGCTCTGGAAGTCCTCAATTCACATCTGGAAGTCCTCAATTCAGTTATGGTTGTCCTCAACTCAGTTCTGGTAGTCCTCAATTCAGTTCTGGTTGTCCTCAATTCAGTTCTGTTTGTGCTCAGTTCAGTTCTGGTAGTCCCCAATTCAGTTCTGGTTGTCCTCAATTCAGGTCTAGTAGTCCTCAATTCAGCTTTGGTTGTCTTCAATTCAGTTCTGGTTGTCCTCAAGTCAGCTCTAGTAGTACTCAATTCAGTTCTGGTTGTCCTCAAGTCAGCTCATGTAGTCCCCCATTCAGTTCTGGTGTTCTTCAATTCAGTTCTGGTAGTCCTCAATTCAGCTTTGGTAGTCCTCAATTCAGTTCTGGTAGTCCTAAAATTCAGTTCTGGTTGTCCTCAATTCAGATCTGGTAGTCCTCAATTCAGTTCTGGTAGTCCTCAATTCAGGTCTAGTAGTCCTCAATTCAGTTCTGGTAGTCTTCAAGTCAGCTCATGTAGTCCTCTATTCAGCTCATGTAGTCCTCCATTCAGTTCTGGTTGTCCTCAATTCAGTTCTGTTTTTCCTCAATTCAGTTCTGGTTGTCCTCAATTCAGTTCTGGTAGTCCTCCATTCAGTTCTGGTTGTCCTCAATTCAGTTCTGTTTTTCCTCAATTCAGTTCTGGTTGTCCTCAATTCAGTTCTGGTAGTCCTCAATTCAGTTCTGGTAGTCTTCAATTCAGCTCTAGCAGTCCTCAATTCAGTTCTGGTTTTCCTCAATTCAGTTCTGGTAGTCCTAAATTCAGTTCTGGTAGTCCTCAATTCAGTTCTGGTAGTCCTCAATTCAGTTCTGTTTGTCCTCAATTCAGGTCTGGTTGTCCTCAATTCAGTTCTGGTAGTCCTCAATTCAGCTTTGGTAGTCCTCAATTCAGTTCTGGTTGTCCTCAAGTCAGCTCATGTAGTCCCCCATTCAGTTCTGGTTGTCTTCAATTCAGTTCTGGTAGTCCTAAAATTCAGTTCTGGTTGTCCTCAATTCAGTTCTGGGAGTCCTCCATTCAGTTCTGGTTGTCCTCAATTCAGTTCTTTTTTTCCTCAATTCAGTTCTAGTTGTCCTCAATTCAGTTCTGGTAGTCCTTAATTCAGTTCTGGTAGTCTTCAATTCAGCTCTAGCAGTCCTCAATTCAGTTCTGGTTGTCCTCAATTCAGTTCTGGTAGTCCTAAATTCAGTTCTGGTAGTCCTCAATTCAGTTCTGGTAGTCCTCAATTCAGTTCTGTTTGTCCTCAATTCAGGTCTGGTTGTCCTCAATTCAGTTCTGGTAGTCCTCAATTCAGCTTTGGTTGTCCTCCATTTAGTTCTGGTATTCCTCAAGTCAGCTCATGTAGTCCCCCATTCAGTTCTGGTTGTCTTCAAATCAGTTCTGGTTGTCCTCAATTCAGATCTGGTAGTCCTCAATTCAGTTCTGGTAGTCCTTAATTCAGTTCTTGTAGTCCTCAATTCAGTTCTGGTAGTCCTAAAATTCAGTTCTGGTAGTGCTCAATTCAGGTTTGGTAGTCCTCAATTCAGTTCTGGTAGTCCTCAATTCAGTTCTGGTAGTCCTCAATTCAGTTCTGGTAGTCCCCAATTCAGTTCTGGTAGTCCTCAATTTAGCTTTGGTAGTCCTCAATTGAGTTCTGGTAGTCCTCAATTCAGCTCTGGTAGTCCTCAATTCAGCTCTGGTAGTCCTCAATTCAGTTCTGGTAGTCCTCAAGTCAGCTCATGTAGCCCTCAATTCAGTTCTGGTAGTCCCCAATTCAGTTCTGGTAGTCCTCAATTTAGCTCTGGTAGTCCTCAATTGAGTTCTGGTAGTCGTCAATTGAGTTCTGGTAGTCCTCAATTTAGCTCTGGTAGTCCTCAATGCAGCTCCTTTTGTCCTCAAGTCAGGTCATGTAGTCCTCCATTCAGTTCTGGTTGTCCTCAATGCAGTTCTGGTAGTCCTCAATTCAGTTCTGGTAGTCCTCAATTCAGCTTTGGTAGTCCTCAATTCAGTTCTGGTTGTCCTCAAGTCAGCTTTGGTAGTCCTCAATTAAGTTCTGGTAGTCCTTAATTGAGTTCTGGTAGTCCTCAATTCAGATCTGGTTTTCCTCAATTCAGTTCTGATAGTCCTCAATTCAGCTCTGGTAGTCCTCAATTCAGCTCTGATAGTCCTCAATTCAGTTCTGGTTTTCCTCAATTCAGTTCTGGTTGTACTTAATTCACATCTGGTAGTCCTCAATTCAGTTCTGGTTGTCCTCAAGTCAGCTTTTGTAGTCCTCAGTTCAGCTCTGGTAGTCCTCAATTCAGTTCTGGTAGTCCTCAATTCAGTTCTGGTTTTCCTCAATTCAGTTCTGATAGTCCTCAATTCAGCTCTAGTAGTCCTCAATTCAGCTTTGGTAGTCCTCAATTCAGCTCTGGTAGTCCTCAATTGAGTTTTGGTAGTCCCCAATTCTGCTCTGGTAGTCCTCAATTCAGCTCTGGTAGTCCTCAATTCAGTTCTAGTACTCCTCAATTCAGTTCTGGTAGTCCTCCATTCAGTTCTGGTTGTCTTCAATTCCGTTCTGGTTGTCCTCAAGTCAGCTCATGTAGTCCTAAATTCAGATCTGGTAGTCCTCAATTCAGCTCTGGTAGTCCTCAATTAAGTTCTGGTTTTGCTCAATTCAGTTCTGGTTGTCCTCAATTCAGGTCTGGTAGTCCTCTATTCAGCTCTGGTAGTCCTCAATTCAGTTCTGGTAGTTCTCAATTCAGCTTTGGTAGTCCTCAATTCAGTTCTGTTTGTCCTCAAGTCAGCTTTTGTTGTCCTCAGTTCAGTTCTGGTAGTCCTAAATTGAGTTCTGGTAGTCCTCAATTCAGTTCTGGTTTTCCTCAATTCAGTTCTGGTAGTCCTCAATTCACATCTGGTATTCCTCAATTCAGTTCTGGTAGTCCTCAATTCACATCTGGTAGTCCTCAATTCAGTTCTGGTTGTCCTCAATTCAGTTCTAGTACTCATCAATTCAGTTCTGGAAGTCCTCAATTCAGTTCTGGTACTCCTCAATTCAGTTCCTTTTGTCCTCAAGTCAGCTCATGTAGTCCTCCATTCAGTTCTGGTTGTCTTCAATTCAGTTCTGGTTGTCCTCAAGTCAGCTCAAGTAGTCCTCAATTCAGTTCTGGTTTTCCTCAATTCAGTTCTGGTAGTCCTCAATTGAGCTCTGGTAGTCCTAAATTCAGATCTGGTAGTCCTCCATTCAGTTCTGGTTGTCCTCAACTCAGTTCTGGTTTTCCTCAATTCAGTTCTGATAGTCCTCAATTCAGCTCTGGTAGTCCTCAATTCAGCTTTGGTAGTCCTTAATTCAGCTTTGGTAGTCCTGAATTGAGTTTTGGTAGTCCCCAATTCAACTCTGTTTGTCCTCAATTCAGCTCTGGTAGTCCTCAATTCAGTTCTGGTTTTCCTCAATTCAGTTCTGGTTGTCCTCAATTCACATCTGGTAGTCCTCAATTCAGTTCTGGTTGTCCTCAATTCAGTTCTAGTACTCCTCAATTCAGTTCTGGTAGTCCTCAATTCAGATCTGGTACTCCTCAATTCAGTTCCTTTTGTCCTAAAGTCAGCTCATGTAGTCCTCCATTCAGTTCTGGTTGTCTTCAATTCAGTTCTGGTTGTCCTCAAGTCAGCTCATGTAGTCCTCCAATCAGTTCTGGTTTTCCTCAATTCAGTTGTGGTAATCCTCAATTGAGCTCTGGTAGTCCTAAATTCAGATCTGGTAGTCCTCAATTCAGTTCTGGTTGTCCTCAATTCAGATTTTCTTGTCCTCAATTCAGATCTGGTAGTCCTCAATGCACCTCTGGTAGTCCTCAATTCAGATCTGGTAGTCCTCCATTCAGTTCTGGTTGTCCTCAACTCAGTTCTGGTAGTCCTCAATTCAGTTCTGGTAGTCCTCAATTCAGTTCTGGTAGTCCGAAAATTCAGTTCTGGTTGTCCTCAATTCAGATCTGGTTGTCCTCTATTCAGTTCTGGTAGTCCTCAATTAAGTTCTGGTAGTCCTCAATTCAGCTCTGGTAGTCCTCAATTCAGTTCTGGTTTTCCTCAATTCAGTTCTGGTTGTCCTAAATTCACATCTGGTAGTCCTCAATTCAGTTCTGGTTGTCCTCAATTCTTTTCTGGTACTCCTCAATTGAGTTCTGGTAGTCCTCAATTCAGATCTGGTTGTCCTCAATTCAGCTCTGGTTGTCCTCAAGTCAGCTCATGTAGTCCTCCATTCTTTTCTGGTTGTCCTCAATTCCGTTCTGGTAGTCCTCAATTCAGTTCGGGAAGTCCTAAATTCAACTCTGGTAGTCCTCAATTCAGTTCTGGTTGTCCTCAATTCAGTTCTGTTTGTGCTCAGTTCAGTTCTGGTAGTCCTCTATTCAGTTCTGGTAGTCCTCAATTCAGCTCTGGTAGTCCTCAATTCAGTTCTGGTAGTCCTCAATTCTGTTCTGGTAGTCCTCAATTCAGTTCTTGTAGTCCTCAATTCAGTTCTGGTTGTCCTCAATTCAGGTCTGGTAGTCCTCAATTCAGTTCTGGTAGTCCCCAATTCAGTTCTGTTTGTCCTCAATTCAGGTCAGGTTGTCCTCAATTCAGTTCTGGTAGTCCTCAATTCAGCTTTGATAGTCCTCAATTCAGTTCTGGTTGTCCTCAAGTCAGCTTTTGTAGTTCTCAATTCAGTTCATGTTGTCCTCAACTCAGTTCTGGTAGTCCTAAAATTCAGTTCTGGTTGTCCTCATATCAGATCTGGTAGTCCTCAATTCAGTTCTGGTAGTCCTCAATTCAGTTCTGGTAGTCCTAAAATTCAGTTCTGGTAGTCCTCAATTCAGTTCTGGTAGTCCTCAATTCAGTTCTTGTAGTCCTCGATTCAGGTCTGGTAGTCCCCAATTCAGTTCTGGTAGTCCTCAATTTAGCTTTGGTAGTCCTCAATTGAGTTCTGGTAGTCGTCAATTCAGCTCTGGTAGTCCTCAATTCAGCTCTGGTAGTCCTCAAATCAGTTCTGGTAGTCCTCAAGTCAGCTCATGTAGTCCTCAATTCAGTTCTGGTAGTCCCCAATTCAGTTCTGGTAGTCCTCAATTCAGCTCTGGTAGTTCTCAATTGAGTTCTGGTAGTCGTCAATTAAGTTCTGGTAGTCCTCAATTCAGCTCTGGTAGTCCTCAATTCAGCTCCTTTTGTCCACAAGTCAGCTCATGTAGTCCTCCATTCAGTTCTGGTTGTTCTCAATGCAGTTCTGGTAGTCCTCAATTCAGTTCTGGTTGTCCTCAATTCAGTTCTGGTAGTCCTCAATTCAGTTCTGGTACTCCTCAATTCAGTTCTGGTAGTCCTCAATTCAGTTCTGGTTGTCCTCAATTCAGTTCTGTTTGTGCTCAGTTCAGTTCTGGTAGTCCTCAATTCAGTTCTTGTAGTCCTCAATTCAGGTCTGGTCTTCCTCAATTCAGCTCTGGTAGTCCTCAATTCTGTTCTGGTTTTCCTCAATTCAGTTCTAGTACTCCTCAATTCAGTTCTGGTAGTACTCAATTCAGATCTGGTACTCCTCAATTCAGTTCCTTTTGTCCTCAAGTCAGCTCATGTAGTCCTCATTTCAGTTCTGGTTGTCTTCAATTCAGTTCTGGTTGTCCTCAAGTCAGCTCATGTAGTCCTCCAATCAGTTCTGGTTTTCCTCAATTCAGTTCTGGTAGTCCTCAATTGAGCTCTGGTAGTCCTAAATTCAGATCTGGTAGTCCTCAATTCAGTTCTGGTTGTCCTCAATTCAGATTTGCTTGTCCTCCATTCAGATTTGGAAGTCCTCAATGCACCTCTGGTAGTCCTCAATTCAGATCTGGTAGTACTAAATTCAGATCTGGTTGTCCTCTATTCAGTTCTGGTTGTCCTAAAGTCAGCTCATGTAGTCCCCCAATCAGTTCTGGTTGTCTTCAATTCAGTTCTGGTAGTCCTAAAATTCAGTTCTGGTTGTCCTCAATTCAGATCTGGTAGTCCTCAATTCAGTTCTGGTAGTCCTCAATTCAGTTCTTGTAGTCCTCAATTCAGTTCTGGTAGTCCTAAAATTCAGTTCTGGTAGTCCTCAATTCAGGTCTGGTAGTCCTCAATTCAGTTCTGGTAGTCCTCAATTCAGTTCTTGTAGTCCTCAATTCAGTTCTGGTTGTCCTCAATTCAGGTCTGGTAGTCCTCAATTCAGTTCTGGTAGTCCTCAATTCAGCTCTAGCAGTCCTCAATTCAGTTCTGGTTGTCCTCAATTCAGTTCTGGTAGTCCTCAATTAAGTTCTGGTAGTCCTCAATTCAGTTCTGGTAGTCCCCAATTCAGTTCTGTTTGTCCTCAATTCAGGTCAGGTTGTCCTTAATTCAGTTCTGGTAGTCCTCAATTCAGTTCTGGTAGTCCTCAATTCAGTTCTGGTTGTCCTGAATTCAGTTCTGGTTGTCCTCAATTCAGCTGTGGTAGTCCTCAATTCAGTTCTGGTAGTCCTCCATTCAGCTCTAGTAGTCCTCAATTCAGTTCTGGTTGTCCTCAATTCAGTTCTGGGTTTCCTCAATTCAGTTCTGTTTGTGCTCAATTCAGTTCTGGTAGTCCTCAATTCAGCTCTAGTAGTCCTCAATTCAGTTCTGGTTGTCCTCAATTCAGTTCTGGTTGTCCTCAATTCAGTTCTGTTTGTCCTCCATTCAGTTTTGGTAGTCCCCAATTCAGTTCTGTTTGTCCTCAATTCAGTTCTGGTAGTCCTCAATTCAGTTCTGGTAGTCCTCAATTCAGCTTTGGTAGTCCTCAATTCAGTTCTGGTTGTCCTCAAGTCAGCTTTTGTAGTTCTCAATTCAGTTCTGGTTGTCCTCATTTCAGATCTGGTAGTCCTCAATTCAGTTCTGGTTGTCCTAAATTCAGTTCTGGCTGTCCTCAATTCAGTTCTGGTTTTCCTCAATTCAGCTCTGGTAGTCCTCAATTCAGCTCTAGTAGACCTCAATTCAGTTCTGGTTGTCCTCAATTCAGTCCTGGTAGTCCTCAATTCAGTTCTGGTTGTCCTCAATTCAACTCATGTAGTCCTCCATTCAGTTCTGGTAGTCCCCAATTCAGCTCTGGTAGTCCTAAATTTAGTTCTGGTAGTCCTCAATTCAACTCTGGTTGTCCTCAATTCAGTTCTGGTTGTCCTCAAGTCAGTTTTTGTAGTCCTCAAGTCAGTTCTGGTTGTCCTCAATTCAGTTCTGGCAGTCCTCAATTCAGTTCTGGTTGTCCTCAATTCAGTTCTTGTTGTCCTCAAGTCAGCTTTTGTAGTCCTCAATTCAGATCTGGTTTTCCTCAATTCAGCTCTGGTAGTCCTCTGGTAGTCCAAGTATTTGCTGCTGTCCTGAACATCTTCCCGGAGGGCCTTCAGCAGGAGGGTCCCCCCTTATTATCCTGGTTCTGCTTAGGTTTCTTCCTTCTTAAAGAGGAGGTTTTACCTGCCGTTGTTTATTGGGGTTTATGGTCTCTTTCTCTGGAAAGTGCCTAGAGAAAACCTTTATTGTAATGGACGTTACTCTTCCAGTCCTTGGACATCATGGAGAATCTGAGGTCCCTGGTGAATAAGACTGATGGACTCGATGCAATGACCAGGTAGCAGGAAGAGTTTCCTGAGTGCAGTATTATGTGCTTCACAGAGACATGGTTACATCAGGTCCTCAGTGCCTCCAAGCCAGGCTTTACTGCTCTTTGGGCAGACAGAGACACTGCACTGAGCCTGAAAAAGAGGGCGGAGGACAACGTAGTTTTGCCCGGGGGTATGCGCTCATATTATTTACCAAAGGAATTCTCCTCAGCTATAGTGATCTTTATTTATATTCCACCATCAGTTGTCACAACTACCACGTGTGAAGTCAAACACGTATGTTCCCAGGTTACAGCAGAAACACCCAGAGGCTTCATTATCATCTATCTATCTTCATTATCACCACAAAGTATGTGCACACAGTTGAAAAACCTTGTGTTGCCACCAAGTCTGTGAGGAAGTGGAGTGAAGACACCAGTGAGGCTCCGGAGGATTGCTTTGTGATCACTGACTGGGAAGTTTTCTTCGTGATTATCGTAAGGACAATATTAACAAAATCAGACTAAATCACATAATACTTTAACTTCTGTAAAGAATCCACCATCCCAAACAGGACTGTACACTGTTTTCCAAACAACAAGCCTTGGATCACCAGTGACCTGAAGGCCCTGATGAATAAGAAGAAGAGAGTCTTGGAGGTCTGGAGACAAGGAGGAGCTGAAGAGGAGTCAGCAGGAGCTAAGGATGGGACTGAGGGCATGTGAAGAGTAAACGCAGAAGCTGGAGAGAAAAGTCCAGCACATCAGATCCGCGCTCATTGACTGGGTGAAGCTCCACGCGGCTCTCAGACCTCAACACGCGTCCAGAAATGGCCTTCAGAAAGTTCCTGCCTCTGTTCGACCGGGTGCTGGTGGAGCGTTTCACAGCCGAGACCGTGACGAAAGGAGGCATCATGCTGCCAGAGAAGTCGCAGGGCAAAGTTCTGCAGGCCACGGTGGTGGCCATCGGACCGGGCTCCGTCAACCAGAAAGGAGACGTTCAATCGGTGAGCGTGAAGGTTGGGGAGAAGGTTCTCCTTCCAGAGTACGGAGGAACCAAAGTTGTTCTGGACGACAAGGACTATTTCTTGTTCCGTGACGGCGACATCCTCGGCAAATATGTAGATTAAGTTCTTTTTTTTTTGTGTGTGTGTGAAACGTCTCATCCTTGCAGAAAAGAAATTTACTTCATCATATCTGTTCTTTTTTTATGTTGTATTGTAAATAATTCCAATCAAATTTTGTTACAATAATAAAGTCAAACTCTTAGCTGTAAAAAAAAAAAAAAAAAAAAAAAAAGAAAAGTCCAGCACAAGAACACCAAATTTATGTGGATGATGCAGATCACTGGCCTTAACGTCAATGACCAGCAGCAGGAGGGCTGCCGGGGCGAAGCCAATGAAGCAGACTAGTTTTTTAACAAGTTCAAAGATGGACCCCCGCTAAACTTACCCCCCACCCCCCAAACGCACACACACACACACACACACACCCCTCACTTCACCTCATCAGACCCCCCTCTATCCCCCATCCACTTTAGCATTTTCAGATTAGAGCCCTCTATTTTTCTTGGATGATGAACGTGCGTTTAACACGCTTTGGGCAACGTGAGTGCGAGGCGTGTTGGTGTCTCCCCGGTGCCTGAAGCCAAGTTAAGGGGTGGGAAGACGAGTCAGAAGGCATCAACGAGTGGTACACATAACATGACAGCCCCTTGTGTGTTTGGCGGGTTTCAATGGCTTCACCAACATCAGAAAAGCTGGATGATGCAGGAGATGGAGCAGGTGGAATCTCCATGCTGAATAACAGCGGGATGTATGTATAACAACTTCCCCCGAATCATGTTACACAAACATGACCAGCGGTCTCCCTCTGACACTCCTGCTGTTGAACACAAATAACTTCTTTCTGAGGCTCTTCAGTTTGCAAATTAATTAGTTTCGTGTCTAACTAAGTCGCGGTCTGTCATTTAGCAGCCAGTTGCAAATTATGGTTCTGTAATAAGCTGATTTATGACGTCCACGGCTCTGAGGATGCGGAGCTTGCCTACATCCTCATCATCAACACACCCTCCGACAGCACGCCACCCCGCGCCAGTTCCGTTTACATTAGTGTTGACCTGTGATTAATAACAAGGTTTCCATTGAACGCTGCTTTTGAATAAGTCAGTCTTTATATTTTGTCCTTAGTGACGTCAATGGTGGAGAAAATGGGCAAAACATTTGTTAGTCTTTGACAAATTTTTACAATTTCCACGATTGAGAAGACAGTCAGATGATGTAGAAAATATATTTGCATTGCATGCTTAATGGTAACCAACTGCCTATTTGTCCATTTGCAGAATTAAAGACATCATAGTATGTGTTGTAACTGGGTGTGAAACTTGATGTTGTGGAACACCAGTCTGGTGGGAAGATCACAAGGTTGTAGTCGCTGAAGGTTAAAAGATAACAGGGAGTGTGTACAGGATGCAAGAATAAGTGCAGTGTGGAGGTTTAACATGTGTGTTTCTTTCCTATCAAAGAGCTCAGTGACGCTGGGCTTCAACAATGGACAGCAGATGATGGTTCAAATGATTATTTAGAGTTAAAGAACCAGCACCCGGGGAGCAATTGTGAGTTAAGCGCCTTGCTCAGGGGCCCCCAGTGATTTACCATTGTGGGCAGCCCTGGGCTTGAACCTGGGTCGTCCACACCCAAGCCCACCACTGTAACCACTAGCCACCACTCCACTTCTTTTTTTTCTTTTTTTTTTTCTTTTTTTTCACTTTTTTAATCATTAAGTAGTGTTACGCCAAAAACAACTGGAAACTAGATTTGATGACTTTAGATTGATCAGCTACGTAACATCCACGCTGCCAGAGATGTGGAAATTTACAAAAAGCTCTTCCATGGAACCTGCAAATAAGTGGCTTATCGAATCACCAGAAAAACCACCTCATGGTAGCCTTAGAAGGCTTATTTGATATTTGGGGGTATTATTTTGAATTACTGCTGTGTCCATTACAGTATTTCCTTTTTCCTATCTATCTATCTATCTATCTATCTATCTATCTATCTATCTATCTATCTATCTATCTATCTATCTATCTATCTATCTATCTATCTATCTATCTATCTATCTATCTATCTATCTATCTATCTATCTATCTATCTGTCTGTCTGTCTGTCTGTCTGTCTGTCTGTCTGTCTGTCTGTCTGTCTGTCTGTCTGTCTGTCTGAAAATAACTTAATTAGCAGAATGTATAATTCCATTCAGTGAAATTATATAAAACCTGTTATTATCTTGCATTTATATTGTATAATCCCTAAAGCAGCAATATTCCATTAAAATAAAAACCAGTAAACATACAGTATTTTACATGAAGAAAAGTCTCACAGCCACTGTTTTTTGAAAGACAGTAAAGTAGAAGGTTTTTGCAGACATGTTTTTTTTTCTTTAAATATTTTAGGTATCAGGCCTAGTAAATATGTAGTAATAAACGTCAGTGTACTCATTTTGATTTTGTTAGGTGGTTTTAATCAGGAATTTAAAAAATAGCCCCTGTCTCAGTGTCAGAGTTAGCCAGTGTGGTATTATAAAGCCACAACCTCGATAATGATTATATTCATCCATTCTCACATCAAGTTCCAGACATAATGCAAAGAAAATCTTTTTAGCTCCCAGACCAGGAGCTTGAGACTTGTCTTGATTAGATAGTTTCATCTGTGTGGCTTCAGAGAAGTCTGAATAGAGGTGGCTCATATCAAGAGCAGACTTTGATCTTTTCAACGGTTACATTTGGCGTGAGCACACGTTGAGATAAACGTTCCTGTTTTAGCTTCAGGCCACTCTGGATTCACATCCGTCATGTCCTTTTCCCCTCTGCATCTTCCCAGCTGACCTGTTCCTGGATTTGACTTCACTGACAGAAAGTGGGGATAACATCTGACAGTGGTTTGTTCGAGACATGCTCTGCACTGTGACTGCTCCTGTCTTGGAGTCATTCGTGGTATGAAGCAAACAAAGGTAATCTGTCCTCAGGGGAAGCTGTGGCTCAGATATTGATACAGAACTAATTCCTCTGTGTGTGAAGTCCTCACTGTGATTTCATCTATCCTGTGGTCCACAACCACACACAGACTCATTCCTTCACTTTACGGCCAGTCATAACTCTGACAGCTCCAGGGATCTGATCTGATGTGGGCAGAAGCAGGAGAGCAGTTTCATAAAAGCCTGGAACTTATATGTTGTTGACGTTGTTTTGCATAGAGTCGAAGTGGAAAGTAGCAATTCAATCACACTTTAACTCAGTCATGTTCCCTAAAAGGATTTTATAAATGGCACTGTCTAGGAAATAAAGGCTGTCAGCAGCAGTGATGCTGGCTGGGTAGCCCTCTGCTCTGCAGGGCTGCGTGAAAAGCACAGTGATCGTTTTGGAAGACAGAGGCTTGAAAGTCAGTGAAATACCAATTTGAAGGTCACAACCTTTTGTTGATCTGAGCAGATGGACCAACTTGTGATCTCAACCTTTCAGATGGCGGGTCAATGAGAATGAGTGATGCTACACTGCACGGCCAAACAAAAGGGATTGAGAGACAGTAAACGTTCCTCATAAAAACACAACAGTCCAATTACACCTTCACACAACTGAGCCTTTCAGGGATACGCTTTGTTTTCTCAGCTCATCCTAGACACTTCAGACTGCCAGAGGACATTAAACCAGGGTTGTTCAGACAATAAAAGCAACTTATTGAAACAAATCTAGGAAATATTTGGATGTAGAGTTCTGTTTTCATAAATAAACATACTGTATGATTTAGTCAGTAAATGTACATGCACACCTTAGTTGAGCTACTGCCACAACTGGACTCTTTCTTAACGTACAGTAATATAGACTACAGATGCCTTCCAAGGGGATCGATTTACTGACCAACGTTTGCCACACTGCACGATTGCAGAGTGCTCGGTTTCAGCTTCTTTAACTGCGATTTCATTTAGACTGATGCAATAATTAACCTTTTTCTAATGTCATGTAAATGTACTGAGTGATAATACTAGAAAAATACTACTCCTTGTACTACTAGTACTTCTACAACTGACTATTTTGTATTTTACAGATGTGCTTGGAAGGAAACCCTGGCGTTAGTTTCCGATTGGCAGCGTCTGATTCGGCAGAATGTAAAAAGACATTTGTTGCATTTAAATGAACAAACACACAGTTGTGGATAAAATTGGAAGATTTTATTTTTCAAAATCATTTCTCTATTTGTTTACAATCATTTTTTCAGAAGATATTAAAAATGTCTCATTCCAACTTTATTGTCAACAGTGTATAATAAAGAACTCACAAACCCAAAAACTGTGTTTTATATAAACTTTGCTGTCTAAGAGATGAATTCATTTCGGTTGTGGTCATCTAAGCCTTGTTGTTTTTGATTTTAATGAACTCTTAACTATACATAACACAAGAAAAAAGCACCACAAACAGAATAAAGTTTTCACTAATAAACTGTATTATAGTCTTGATTATGTAATTTAATCTACAGGTTTGACGTCTTTGATCGGGACCTGACCTAAGGTGACTCAATACTCCAAAAAGCAATGAAATGTCCTTTTGCATTCTGTTGAATCTTTAGAGTTGTAGAAGGAACAGCCAGATGATGTTGAAAACACAAACACATGCAAACGATGCAACCTCCAGCATGGCAAATGATTGAGAGCAAATGTAATATTCACATACAGGCCTTTGTTATTTGCTGCACAGCAATGAGTCAACTCTGTGGCACTTTCTAAAGCTTATGGAGAAGCTGTGTGGCATGATACCAAATATACTGGCATCTGGCAAAATCTGAGCAGTTGAAAATAAGAAGTGTGTGGGTGTCTAAGGAAGCAGGCTGTTATCTATTCCCCCAGAGATGAAAAAAAAAAAAAAAAAAAAACATACTGTGAAAACAAAATTTGACCACCAAGCAGAATATGGAGGTCAAAATCAGCCATCTTCTGATTGGAAGGGCAACATGCAGATTTGGGTGGATTGAGCCCACCTTTGCCCCTGCTGCTGCCGACCACGCATCATACACCAACAAATATGTTTCACAAAACTAAATCTGGACAAACCACCAGACCTCTGGAGCAATGTCCTATGAACAAATGTCACAGAGGAACTTTCACACCTTTGACCACTTGTGGTTCCCTTGAAGTCGTTTCGGTTGCTTTTACAACAATCTCCAAGGTTTATTTTTATTTGTTCATTTGCTTGTCATTGCTGTGTGAAGTAGTGTTAAGGCCCATTTGTGCTGCCTTACATACGTAAATAAGCCCATCCGTGTCAAGAGTTGTTATATTTCCATGTGTCTTTTACGCTGCCGTCGTTCTTAAGCCAATTCTTCTACTAGTGGGCGGTGCTGAGTTCAGAGTTCACTTCCACAGTTTGAGGTCAGTTTCAGACACCGGTTGATGGCACCACTACAAAGTTGTTTGCAACCGCCCAAAACCAAGAAGAAGAAGCGGTTTCAGCAAACAAACAGGAGGAGATAATGATAGTGATTGCTCTTAGAAAGAGACATAAAAAGAGGTGGTGCAGTAGACGACAGTGGTCTGTTTGACCATAAATAGATCGCAGCACGTGGACACCGAATTCTCCTCGCTCATGTTGCCACTGCGTTTCCCCTCACATCTGACGTGCAAACTCCCACACTGCACCTGTGAGTGACGCACCTGTGACCTTTCACCTTCTTGCTTCAGGAATTAGCCAGAAAGCTTCGGCAGCACGCACCACTGCACTGCATCACCAGGAAAGTGTACTATGCTATTTGGACTGGGCTACAGGATGAATCTGTGATGTTCCCAGTGGGAGAACGGTGGGAGAGGATCAGGAGAGACTTTTGGGAGCGTTGGAATTATTCCAACTGTATGGGGGCCACTGATGGGAAACATGCACAGGTGAGAGCAGCAGCCAACAGTGGCAGTAGCTTCCATAACTACAGAGGCTAAGCTTGCTTCTTCTGATGTGATGCAAGGTACAGTTTTACCTTACTCGACATTGGAGCATATGTATAAGATGCTGGATTTTTGTAAGATCCCACTTTGGATCACAGCTCATCCAGGGAAAGCTTCTCTTTCCACCCCGTTCCTCTGCCTGGTACTGATGTCATCACTCCACCGGTTTTCCTGGGTGATGAAGCATTCCCACAGAAGGTGAATCTGATTACCATATCCAGGTAAAAAAGTACTAATATCAATTAAATGAGAAGCTATAGATTACAAAGGACTATACAGTAATGTCACAGAAATACAAACAGTATATTTGTCCTCACAATTTTCCAAACGTCTACAGGCAGATATATCAACTCCATGCCGTTGGACATTGATGGTGCACCGGGACCATGGAGACAAGCAGTTCTTGGAGACACCAACCTTCTGGACCCTCAGCCTGTCACCAACGCTCGCTGAATTCCTGATGGGATCCCTGTTCAGGAGCTAATCAAAAACGTTTTTCACAACAATGAGGGAAGAGTTCCTTGGCAGGATCTTTTCACTCACAGAACAGTTTGCACAGAGACAAATGGCTCAACAAAACAGCTCAGTGCACCACAAATATCTGCATTGACTGATTCTTTTCCAAACCAATTACAGTTATTGTCTTTTTTTAAATAATAAAATTCAATTCAGAAATATCATTTTTTTTTTTTATCCTCCATCCACAGCACAGAAAGGCAGCATTTAATCCTTGCAAGAGTTTGGTTGTATTATTCCATATGGGATAATTTTTTGTAAGAATGTATTTTTGTATTTTTGTTTAAACAAAATACCAAGTTTTTTATGTTATCTCTGTCACATGAGGTTGAGCTGCCTCTCCTCTCCTCCACTGAAAATCTGCTTTTACAGTCAACATACAAGTTGTTCAGTTGCAGGTACAAAGAGTGACAATTTTATATTTTTTCATCACAGTGATGAAAGTGATGAAAACTGATGAAAAACATCCACTGAAGGAAGAGATTCCAGGAGTCTCTAAACCAAATACATAATAATTGTAACAAAGATCCAATGTTAATATTGATTACATTTCTGTAAAGATCTCTCCAGAGTGGCACATGCCTGTGGGTAAAAAAAACAAACAAAAAAGCCTGTGGAAATCCGTGCTCACATATTACTCTGCTCTCAGTTTAGCTATCCGTGTGCACGGATTACTAAATTGTGCTCTCTGGTTTTACTATCTGCATGTAAAGATGGCACAGGGACCTCAGTTGAGAGTTTGGATTAGTCCATGGCCTGCACCTGCACCTGCACCTGCGCCTGCACCTGCGCCTGCGCCCGCGCCTGCGCCCGCGCCTGCGCCCATGCCTGCACCCGCACCTGCACCCGCACCTGCACCTCCACCTGTACCTGCACCTGCACCTGCACCTGCACCTGCTACATACGTTAAGGGGGATACATTGTCGTATGTAGATTGTATCTGTACACTTCACAGCTAGCAGTTTGACTTTAATCTTTACACTGAAATAAAATGTATAAAATTTGTGCCAACCGCAGCTAACATTTACTTAAAAGGCATCCATGTATAAATACACAAGCCAAATTCTGGCAGGGTTTCAGTGCAAACACAAGTAGGTCTGCTGCAGTGCGCTGTTTGAGGAGATGGACTACAGGCACAAGAGAATCTGTTACCCACGTCTTCAGATTTGCAACATTGCCTGCATCTAACACATCAGTTGTTGATTCAGCTGTGCCTTGTTGTCATGGTAACTGGCGAGGTATTCCTTAGAGATGTGTCATGGAAATAAATCAATTGAAGCTAATTAGAACTCTAGCCTTTGATTCAGCTTAAACTACCAGGCTATGGTGACTTTAATTATCCAAAATGTTATTTTTTTTGTTTTTTTTATTGTTGTTATCATTATTATTATTATAATTTGCTGTCAGATTTAACTGTCATCGAATGTGACAAATTTCCAGGAATTCTTTTGAGAGCAACTGTGGTTGGATGAGATGGTGATTGCAAACTTGATCGATGAGAAGGTATGTGAGACCTTCAAAGCATATAACAGAAAAGAGTGGATAGATCAACACACCCCAAGTTGCTGTAAAGGATTAATGCTCAAAATATTAGAACAACAAATACATTTTGGGTTTGTAGCTGTATCAGCACTTATCAATATTGACTTTTCTTTGTATCTACCATTGTTTCAGCTGTATTTTAAGGATTTGTGGCTTTATTCTGATTTCCTGAACAAAGTTCAGAACAAGCACCCAGTTTCTTTGATAATAATGTTTCTTGATCCCAAGCTGAAGCACCCTGTCAGGCCTACTGATTTGACAATATCCAAATTTTCTGAGGTATGCTATTTTTGTTCTTCTTTTATAAACATTGGCAGCTTTATTTATTTAATTTCTGTACATTTTTTCCAGTACTGTCTTTTAGTAACTGTTGAGTTACCTGTGTGCAGATGTTATTGTGGCAACAAGTAAACTTGTGAAAAGGATACTAAGTCAATTAATTGAGTGTTTACTGAGATAATTGTGTATTCTGTTTGTTTTGTCCATTTTAGTTATTTTCTTTTCCAACCATAGCATACATACAAGCTTTTCTGATACATGTTGTGATTTAAAGAGAGAGAGATGTATAAAGAAGAGGAGAAGGTACCAGATGTTGGAAGGCACCAACAACTACACAAAGGCACAGCTATCAGACACTGGGACAGAACCTTTTCTCCAAATGAAAAAAAGTAGGCTTGGAGACGTGAATGAATTTATCTTCACTGTGCATGATTTTACAGAGGAAGAGCTGGATCCATTGACTACATTAGATCAGCAATATGAGAAGCAAAAGTTCCAATGTTAAGATTGTAGACATAAATGACACAAATAATGCTTCTGCCGTAAACCGAGTCAGAAAATGCATGGGTCCTTGAAAGTGAGCCACCACATGCATCTGTACAAAAAACTAATACAGCTAATACAGTAACAACTCCACAAGGAATTGCTCTCATGAAAGCAACACTACAAGACACTGCCTTCCCAGATAAAACAAATAAACTTACCAACATAGCAACCTCTGCCAGTGTAACTTCAGATTCTGTAACTTCAGTCAGTGGAGCATAACATGGGTGAAGAGGAAGATGTCAATATTGTAACACAGGCATCTGTCTCAGATGATAAAGAGATAGTGATTGGGTGTGCTTTCTGTGTCTTTGTGATGGCTTTTATGACCTTGATGACCCTCTTCCAATGGAACCAGTTTGGGTGGAAAGCTCATTGACAGTCCAGGAACCCTGTCAACCATCAAAATCTTCACAGGGGAAATTCTTTCCAAGAACCAATTGGTGCCTTTAGTAATGGTCTTGTATCTATTATGAGTGCCTGCTGGAGATTGAGATGGCCCAGCCCAATGGTACTACAAAAAAAGGTGAAGACAATAGTGGAGATCTACATGACGTATTCAGTGATAATTGGGAAACCTTTGTTTTGAGGTTCACCTCGGGAAATTAATTAAAATTCCAGTCACAAGACATGTTAAAGTCATGGTCCTTGGCTACAACATGGTGAGGTACTTTCCTATTGTACTACCCAAGCCCTTTCTTTCCTACTGTCTGGATCTTTATGGAAGATCGCCAAAAGTACTACTTAAGTGACCTCCCATTCCTAATCCATAGCTGCTCGGCTATGGAAACCCATTCCATGAAGGTCTCTGCACACTGTTCTTGAGCTAATCTGAAGGCCACACGAGGTTTGCACATCTGTAGCGTTTGACTCTGCAGAAAGTTGACGGCCCCTTCGCATTATGCACCTCAGCATCTGCTGACCCCGCTCCGTCAGTTTGCGTGGGCTATCACTTTGTAGCTGAGTTGCTGTCATTCTCAAACACTTCCATGTTCTTATAATACAGCTGACAGTAGACTGGAATATTTAAGAGTGAGGAAATTTCACGACAGGATTTGTTGCACAGGTATCATCCTATCACAGCTCCACGCTGGACTTCACTGAGCTCCTGAGAGCGACCCATTCTTTCACAAATATTTGTAAAAACAGTCTGCACGCCGAGGTGCTTGATTTTTATACACCTGTGGCCAGAGGTTATCAAAATTCAAAGCGCATCAATGAACCATTACCACAGACGCTCTGTGATGTAAATGCAGTGTTTGATTGGAATCCAGCGATGGAGGAATGGACCAAATCCGAAGCTGATATCTGAGATAACAAGTGATGGCTTGGGAAATGTAAGATACACCATCTGGAAAGTGATGACTCGACAAGCCTGATGACTTCAAGTAAGTCATAATCCATACCAGTACACCTGCCCACGTTCCTCATCTTCATGATTGTTTCTTTCACAGAAAAGAACAGCACCAGCACAGCAGACTTTCAATTCAAATTTCAATTCAATTTTATTTATATAGCGTCTATTACAACACAAGTTGTCTCTAGGCGCTTTCCAGAGACCCAGAACATGACCCCCGAGCAATTATTACATAAACAACAGAGGTAAAAACTTCCCTAGTGGAAGAAAAACCTTAAGCCAAACAGTGGCAGGAAAAGGGAAGACGGAGGCAGGTAAGAAACCTGGATCAGGAGCTGGATCATAAAGGGGGACCCTCCTGCTGAAGACCAGCCAGGTAGAGCAGAAAGAGTTCCATGTATATATGACTGATACGTGGTTAGATGGTGGACTACAGAGACCACTATCTAAACAGGTGTAGACAGCAGACACTGAGGTGGTCAGAGGGTGGAACTGCAGGTCAGGATGTCAGCAGGTCTCCAACAGAGACATCTGTACTGACAGGTGGCGGTAACACTGGGATGGTCAGAGGTGGGACTGCAGGTCAGTGGATCATGTCGGTGCCCCCCTGCAGCAGGTCTACAGCAGCAGATCCAGGATGAAGCTGTGTTGAAGACCAGTAGTCTAGTCTAGATGATACGAACGCATGAATTAGTTTTCCAGCATCACTCTGGGAGAGGATGCTCCTGATCTTTGTGATATTATGGAGGTGGAAAAATGCAGTCTTACAAACCTGATTGATATGCTGTTTAGATGACAAATCCTGATCAAAATAAGTCCAAGGTTTCACACAGTTTTACTGGAGGCCATCGCAACACCATCTAATCCCTTCCTAATGTGCAGGGGCTGCCGCGCTGGCAGAGGTTTCTGGGCCCTTGGTAGCAATGCTCGATATAGCTTAGGTACCTCCCGTGCCTATGCTGGGATGGCGCCACTCCACAATGGTGGATGATGCCATTGGATGGTGAGTGGCAGGGGGAGGTGGGTGTTGCTGTCAGGGATCATGGTGCTTGTGTTGTTGTGGTGTCTTGTGCAGGCCAACTGGGTCAGGGGACTTCCTGGTTCTGCTCTCGCAATGTCATTGTGGGGTGCTGGGTGGAGGTTGGTGTGGGGGACTGGGCTTGGGTGGTTTTGGTGTCGAAGTGAAGCATATGTAGTATGTAGTGTAGTATACGTAGTATATAGTGTAGTGTGTGTGTGTGTGTGTGTGTGTGTGTGTGTGTGTGTGTGTGTGTGTGTGTGTGTGCACATTTGGGTATAGATTTATTTTATATTTATTTGTATACATACATTCATCACAGATACATTTATTTATATAGATTTGTCTTCAAGGGATTCTGTATCAAATGTGTGTATATGTATATTTATGTATTTATATATTTATACTAGTGGTAATGTTGGTATGCTTTACACAATGTTTTTGACATGTCTGGAATAATCAATAAAACAAACAAACAAAGGTGTTTGGGACCACAAACAACAAACTCTGTTTTATCGGAATTTAGGAACAAAAAATTTGTCGACATCCAGTTTGATGCCCTTAAGACTTAGAGGTATATCCAGTTTGTATAGTGGTCGAGATGTTGAATTAATCCTTATATTGTTGATTGTTGGTTTAATAGATTCAAGGTCTGGATAATGGTAAGCAAAATACAAAATAATTACAAACAGAAAGCAAAGCAGCCATGACAGATGGCAGGCCCAATACACTGGCGCCATCTTGAACCAGCAGTCTTCAGGCTTCACATTAGTTTTAATTAAAAACGTTATTTTGGAGAATAAGCATGGCTAATCAGAGGAGAGAGAATTGGTGGAGTTTTCTGCACAAAGAGTGTGCAGACGTGGCTTGACAACTTTCAAAGGCTGAAAACTAAAAGGGATTTTGTTGGAGACTTTTCAGACAAGAACCTTGTGCTGTTCCGCTTCCTTGATTAGATGCAGGTACGTGGAAAAATGTGATCGAATGCTGTACCATATATGTCCGCCCTAATCATTGTTTGTTTTCTTTCGAAGTGCAAAAAGTATGAAATAGTATGACGGAGATTTTTCTACTCTATCACTGGATAATAGTTCCAACAGAATCCTTTCTATTGCCCTAATCATCGCCAAGAAAACAATCCTCATGAACTGGAAAACCAAAAACTCCATCAATGTCATCCTCTGGGAAAACTTACTAACAGATTTTATTTCAATGGAACAACTATCAGCCTCAATCAAAAGACAAACTATAAAGTTTGACCAAGTATGGAAAAAATTTATTTTATCCTTGAATTCAAGACACAAAAATCTTCCCTCAAATGATCCTCGATAAATTTCTTTTTGCCATTTTTTTGCCATTTCTATTTGGAAAAAAAATAAAATAAAAAAAAACAAAATAAATTTAATAAAAGGGAGAAAGGGAAAAAAAGAGGGGAAATGAAATACATATAAATAAAGGACTAATTCATAAATAAACAACCTCCCCAACTCCCAGCTTACTCCTCATTACCCTTGACTACCCTGGACTTCCTCACTGGGAGACCACAGGCAGTACAGGTCGGCAGCAACACATCCAGCACCATCACACTGAACACAGGGGCCCCCCAGGGATGTGTGCTGAGCCCCCTCCTCTTCACCCTGCTGACCCACGACTGCACACCGATTCACAGCTCCAACCTCTTCGTAAAGTTTGTGGACGACACGACTGTGGTGGGTCTCAACAACAACAACGATGAGTCAAACTACAGGAGTGAAGTGAGCCGCCTGGCTGAGTGGTGCAGCGACAACAATCTCTCCCTGAATGTGGAGAAGACCAAGGAGATTGTTGCCGACTTCAGGAGACAACACACCCAGCATGCTCCTCTGACCATCAACGGTGCTGCTGTGGAGAGAGTGAGCAGCACCAAGTTCCTGGGTGTCCACATCTCAGAGGACCTCTCCTGGACTGTTAACACCGCATCACTCGCCAAGAAGGCACAGCAGCGTCTCTACTTCCTCCGCAAACTGCGAAGAGCCAGAGCCCCGGCCCCCATCAGGTACACCTTCTACAGAGGCACCATCGAGAGCGTCCTGACCAGCTGCATCACCGTGTGGTATGGATCCTGCACCGCAACCTGCCGCAAGTCTCTCCAACGCGTCGTGAGAGCAGCTGAGAAGATCGTTGGTGTCTCTCTCCCCTCACTTCAGGACATCTACAGCAGCCGTCTGACTCCAAAGCCCTCAGCATTGTGAGAGACCCCACCCACCCGTCACACAGC